>JASDQU010254398.1:0-16080 GCA_032191745.1 Picea mariana | reverse complement strand
TCATTTATAAAATATAACCTAAATTAATATACAAAAAAGTCCAACAAATTTATTAATAGAACATCATTCAGCCATCATATACTTGGTAAATTAACTTATGTCTTCACTATATTATGTCATATTATTTCTTACCATTTTTTACAACATTTTAATTTTTCTTATTAAAGTGTGTGAAAGGAAGAATTTTTTTACATCAATTAAAGAGATGCATAATTTTTTTTGTTAGCTAGCATGTGGGTTGTCTCTGGGACTAACCCATGGTCTAAGAAACCACTACCTAGGGGCATCTAAACCATCTAAATCTGAGTCTCCTTGACCACACCAACCCTTAACATGACTGATTTTTTTGGATGTCTCTTCCCAACCACCACAAATTTCTAACTTTAACCTCTTTACATAACGAAACCCTAAAAATCCAATCACCCTAACAAAATTTAACAAAAAAAAATAAATATAAAAATTGAAAAATTTAAATTAATTTAATTAAATTCAACTCTTACCAACTTATTATTTACCAACCTAACCAACCTCATTATGATCACTAATATATAGTGTGAAGGGTCCAAGAATAGAAGTTTCTGTTTATGAGTCGAGAAACACAACCCTGACCATGAGAACACCTTCCCAAGAAATATGCTTCAAAATTTGAAGCCAAATGTTTGTCCCAAGACAAAGGTTAAGAGGTTAAAAAAATAAAGCAAGGAAGCCCTTATTCGAAGGAGAATATTAATGTAGAATTAAAGTTTAATTTAGGGATTTGTGTTGTTTATAAAATTATTTATGATATTATATAAATATTATTAAAAGTTAAAGATGATCATGATAAATGTTTATATTAAAATATAGAATGGTTTATAATAAAATATAGAATGGTTTATAATATTGATAAAGGTATTTGTAATTTAAAGATAAATTAGTTAATATTAAAAGTTAAAGATGATTTTAATGATTTTTTTAGATTTAAACATTAAAATATAGAATAAAGTTATTTGGTTTTTAATGAAAGTTTAATATGAATTTTACTTAAAATTTTAAAGATAATAAAAGAAAATATTGAGTTAAAAAATACAATTAACTTAAAATTATAGTAATATATGTATTTAATTTTTATTTTGTTATTACATTTTAATGAGTATAATTTGTAATTAATTATTAAATTAAAATGACATTTAAGTGATTATAATTTGTAATTAATTATCAAATTAAAATGACATTTCAATGAGTATAATTTACAGTAATTATCAAATTAAAACTTATAATATTGATAAGGGTTATAATTAATTTCATAAAAAAAAAATTAAATTTATATACATTATAAATATTTGATTTTGTTTAAACATTAGATTTTTTTATTTTTTTATTTTTCCGTACTTTTTCATATTTTGGTGAAATCTATAATTTTTAGTTGTTTAACTATTTTATTTAAATATTAGATTTTTTTGAACTTTTTCATATTTTGGTGAAATCTTCATTTTTAGTTTAAATTATATTTTTGAATGTATAAATAGATTCAGCACCCACCTTGAAAACCCTTCACAACAATCAAATTATATAGTCTTAATCACTCAAATATAGAGTTCCAATAAATTTCGACCAAATTTCAGTAAAAAATGATAGGAAAATATGTCCATAAAAACTCCAAAAAATAAAAGTTTTAAACCAAGTATTACCAAATTACTTTTAAAAAAAGTGAGTAGCAACCAGCTAAATCTTTTTGGCAATTTTTTCAGTTTGATTTTGCCCAAAATCAGGTGATGAATGATTAGATCTACAGATTTAAGTGGCTAAATTTGTATAATCCTAAGGCCCTAGAGGTTTTTCATCAAGCTGAATCCATTTATGCATTCAAAAATGCAAATTAAACAACAGAAAATAGTGATTTTGTCCAAATTTACATCACTCCATTACCAAAAAAAACTTTAAAAAAAACTCAAAAGTTAAAACGTTTAACCCCGGCCTTGTAAATTGAAGGATCGGACTCCATTCATTAGTAGCTAAATCCATCCATCTGCCCAAAGAAGAATGGGCAAAAAGGTTTCTAGATAGAGTACAAGATATACTCCATGGAGAGCGGGTTATTCCGAGCACCTCGGTTACCTAAATGCTCAGTAAAGTCACGGACTCGTCATTGGTTCAGCAGAAAATATTGGGTGGGCGCCGGGGTATATGGTGGACTGCCAAACGATGAATCCATAGAAATGTTATCGAGATATATTGACAGAGCAGTGGTCAATCATTCCATGATATCTCCACCCACTACACCACTTCTTTATTCCAGACTTCATACGATCGCCTACCATGTCTGTATGTGCTCCTCATTCGTACATCCATTTCCTTATTCCCTGAAATCTTGCATATCTGCTTCCCTTTAACTGGACATTATTCTCGATCCCAGAGCTCAAATGCAGTGAGAATCGAGCTACAGGCTACAGGCATGCATGCAGCTTGATATTTATGGTCAAACTAGTGAGCGTGGCAATGACATTGGGATTTCTCGTTCTTGGCTAACATTGTTCTCAGGATTGCTTGGAGATTTGAAAATTGATTTCTTTAGGAGCTCTTAAATTCATGATGTATGTAAATCTGCACAAATATTCAAGAGAAATAGGTTTTATAGGTTTTAGCAAGCCTGTCACTATTAGCAATTACTCGTTGTCACTCCCCATTAGGTTTTAGCAAGCCTGTCACTATTAGCAATTACTCGTTGTCACTCCCCATTAGCAATTAGGTTTTAGCAAGCCTGTCACTATTAGCAATTTTCGCTAGCTGGATCGAAACTCGGTCCTGAGACGTGTGGCTTCTGGATTTCGTAATCAACCATGTCTTCAAATGCAATAGGCCGTGACTTTAGCAGCACTAGAGAGTTTCTATCGTTGGGAGCACTCCGAGCTTTAGGTAGGCATCCAGATAATTACTCTGAGAAACCTCCTGATGGCTATGCTCGATCTAATAAAACGAAGAATATGGTTGTTAGCATTATGCGCTCAGTGGTCAGGGCTATCTATTCAGTTCCTGTATCAGCTTGTACTTCTTGTTCGAGTATGGATTCTGATCACCACAAGGATCCTGTATCTCTTGGAAGCCGAGTGACGGGAACCTTGTTCGGTTACAGAAGAGGGCGCGTGAATTTCGCAGTTCAGGAAGATCCGAGGAGCTATCCTGTGATGCTTCTAGAACTTGCGACTCTTACGAATTCTCTGGTGAAGGAAATGGCCTCTGGATTGGTGAGAATAGCTCTGGAATGCGAGAGAACTGTGAACAGAGAAAAACTGTTTCAGGAACCCAGATGGACCATGTATTGCAACGGGCGTAAGGCCGGTTATGCTTTGAGAAGAAGCTGGTCTGAGTCTGATGTGAGGATTCTGACTATGGTGCAAGCAGTTTCCATGGGCGCTGGTGTTCTTCCCGTGGAAGAAGAACTAGGACCTGAAGGAGAACTCATGTATATGAGGGCTAGCTTCGATAGGGTAGTCGGTTCAACAGACTCTGAAGCTCTGTATATGGTGAATCCTGATGGCATTGGAGGACCCGAGTTGAGTATTTTTTTTCTCAGGATTTAATGCCTGGCCTGAGGGAATGCAGCAGTAGTTTTCACGAAGAAGAAGGATAAATGCAAGGGTGAAGTTCGAGAGGACATCATGTTTCGGCTCATTTGACAATTGCTGAAACAATAAAAAAAGAAAACTGTTGTAATAGGCATGCACAGAAAGCTTGCTGCGATGCAATATTGTAATTCGTAGGTTTTCTGTGTGTACTGTATGTTCTTTGAAGAACTTTCACAGCAAAATTGCAAACTTAATTCATAAACAACATTCTGTTCATTGTGTAATGTTTTCGTTTGAAATTAAAATGTATGACAGGTTTTTCTATTTCAGTTGTTTTTACTTCTAACCTTCTAACTTGCTTGAATTCAACAATCTACAAAATATTTGAGATTAGATCATTGTAAAAAATTGAAGATGTTCTTTCAATACATTTTATTGTATGTATCAATATTTTCTTTTAATATTAAGAAGCAATTATCCTTCCCACTCTAGTACAAAGTACTTGGCTTCTCTACATAAAATAGTAAGCGAAGAAATCAAGGGAAGCTTTGGAATCTTATATTAATAATGTGCAAATGGTCCTTTCATGGGAAGAGCATATTATACACATGTTTATGCTATGGGTAGAATGTTGGTATGTAAGAAGTAATTGTGAGTGAGCTTTATGTATCTCTCGAAAGTGTTATTAAGAAATTAAATTTACAATTCCTAGTGAACTTTATGTATCTCTCGAAAGTGTTATGAAGAAATTTATAATTGTGAGTGAGCTGTATGTATTTATGGAAAGTATTATTAAGAAATTTATTTGATAGGTAACAACCTTGTTTGATACATTGAAAAGATTGATTTTTGGTTTGGAATTTTATAAATGTAAAAGGTTTTGGGAAAAAATCTTGTTACTTTAATGTTTCTTTACACACACTCCTTAAACTCCAATTTGTGTTACTTTTTACTTCTTTTTTGCATGAATTTTGAAGCATGTTTTATAAATTGCATCTTTCAACTAGATTAGATGTCACTAAAAGACATAACATATATGCATCTAGTTGAGACAATTGAGTGATGGTAGTAGTGGACCACTTCAAGGATTATCTCTTTTTCTCTAAAATTGAGTTGTTATTTTTAGCACTATGAGAAGATCGATCCTTGATTTGCACGATGTGAGGATAGTTACATTGATCATAATTTATGATGTTAAGATCTTAAATTGGTGATCTACAAATAAAACATGATCATATATTTTTATCCAATTGAGGGGTATTATGATCAATTCCTTAAAATTCATTCTCTAAGATGGACCTTCATATTTGACTATGGAAACTGCCCTCAATGTTTCATCCCTATTTCACTTTATGACATCAAATTTTCTATGATGAGAAATTCCTTGATCACTACTTTTCTTTATGAAAACAAGTTGTCTACAATGACCAATGCCTTGGTTTAACTTGATCTAATCAAAGTTGAATACTAATCTCATCATATGAGGCAAACGACTAAGTTATGAACCAACATTAGTTACTAGGCAAGGTAAGTTGTCCTTGTCACTATCATGAAACAATATAACAAGATGATGTGTCCTTGTGGTTATGCATGGATCATGGTAGAATGTAAATGCCTAACCCGACACAAGCGTAGGGACTTCACCATTAGCACAATATTTTTTTAGCACAAGAGTTGAGACTCATAGAAACAAAAAATTAACACAGGGTGACAAGTGGGTAAAATTTTGCTAGATATGTTGGAATCCCCCTAAGGCTATACTCAAATCAAGCACCCCCACTCAATGAGCAATGGTTCTCAATGGGTGAGAGGGATCCTCTAAGTTGGTCCACATTGCATTAGAGGGAATGTAATAGAACTTCAACTATAGTTTTCCATGTGTTGGATACCTGATGCATAACACTTGTGTTGGTGAGAAAATATGCTTTTGCATTGGAAAATGAACTACGACCGACAGTTGAAATATATGTGTCTCTGTGTATGGCTCAAAATTTTGAACCTTTTAACAAAATTAGCCACTGAGAGTTTGGGAGGAGCTTCTAGAATAATATCATGTTTATAGTGAATGAAGAGGGTGATCCAAAATCGATCATTGTATATATTCTCATCATTTTTTATTCTTTATAGGGTGGAAAATTGGAGATATGGACTTATACAAGCCATTTTCAAGGTTAATCATGAATCCCACTTGGAAGCGTGAAAACTATAACATCCATTTTTGAGGGCTTAAACAAAATTTTTAGGGGTCAAAACTTGGCCAAAATATTATAGCAATTTTGTTATGATAAATTCTCTTCAACAAGAAATTTCTAACGGTTCAAAGAGCACCTCAACCAAAGTGTATGAGAAATGTATTCCCTTGACAAATTGACTTATGATTTTGTTAGTGCAACACCAAGTGGATGCCACATCAATTCCAAATATTCATACATGTGGATTTGGTCATGTGTGTACTTTCAAGAGGATTCTAGAAGGTCCAAACCATACTCCTAGTTAGGAGATGTGGTATGCAAATACCCTAACCCTAACCCTAATAGCTATGAGGACATGTTAAAACCTTAGATGCTAGGAGAGAAAAGGGTTCCATTCGATTTGCAATGACTTTCTATTCCATAGTTCAATTGTGTGGAGGAGTAGTTTCTTTGAGTAGAGTAGAGGAATAGGGTTACCTTGTAGTATCTTATTCAAGCAACAATTTCTATCTACTCCATAGTCCATTGTTATTTTTCTCTATATTTTTCATTATAAATATGAGAAATAAAAGATCAAGGCACATTGTTGGAGTTTTTATTTCATACATTTATTTTTCATAAAAAATGGTGTTAATAGTGTGATATTTCCATTATTGTAGTTTATTTATTTTTTCTCAATTATTTTGTATAAAGAAAGAGGTCTGATTATTATATTAAAGATTATAAATAATAAGTAGTGATTGTGTAAAAGAGTATAATATCATTTTGTTTGTATTGATGAACTATCATTTGGAATACCTAAGGTAAAGTTAAGTATTGTATTGGTATTAGAGAAATTTTTCTTTATTTTTTTTTTCTGTGGAATCATGGGGTCTTCTCTCAATGAACTTGTGACATAGCGCCTTCGTTCATGGGATATTAAAGAATACCCCTAATTTCACTAGATATTCATAAATACCTCCGAAAATACTTTTGTTGAACCCCCCTCCCAATACATCTTTCTAATAAAAGAAACCATATTTTTACCAGATACCCCTTTTTATACCCCCTAAGATCCCACATCGCCCCCGATACCTAATATATATTAACTTTATTTTTCACAATTCAAAAACCCCCTTTATGAATGAACATGATAAGATATTGGTCAACAAGGTGAGGCCCTTGTGTGTGGAATAAATGCATTATTCTTAACACACTTGGGAAGTATAATCTAGCAGCAGAACTGTACCTTGTCGATTCAAAAATTGGTATAAGAAATACAAGACAACAACTTGAATCCACAAACATTCTAAACCATCATGGAGTTATTTTGAAGGATGAATCAGAGAAAGATTTGTAATACTAGAAACACAAATCGCCAACATCTCTAGGAGTTGGCAATATTAATGTCCACCCTAAAGAGAGAGATTGAACCCTTTGAGGAGTGGGGAAATCTAATGGGGATTTTTTCTATCATGGAAAATGTGAAGATAAAGAAGACCTAGAGAAGGAAAGGCCCAACTTGAGAAACACATCTTTCCAAACTTTATTCAAAGTGGACATCAATTTCTACAAATGTGAGGTTGATGTTGTTACATTAAATCATTGGGTTTAGTAGTAGAAGTTTATTTTAGTGTGCATAAAGTAGGAGAAGAGATGAAGATATTTTTTTCCTAACTTAGTAATGTTATAAATTTAAAAGTTACAATTATCTTATTTAACATTCATTAACAATTGCATGTAATAGGATCATTGAAATATAAGCAATCACATAACACAAGATATATTCTAGGAAACCCTCGTGGGGGAGAAAACCCAACAACCAATTCTTCAATATAGATTCCTTCAACCAGTACAATGTCACATTATATCTCTCCGCAAATAGACCAAGACCAAGATACCAAAGACCAAGAAACCAAGACCTCCTGCACTAGACCTCATTTTCTATGCTCCAAATACACAAGAGAATGTGAGTTGTGTGTGTATGAAAATGAGAGGAACAAGACCTCTATTTATACACATAACTTGAATCTCGAAGAGATGCAACCCTAAGAGGGGTCATTTTGACTGTTACAATAAGGATAACAATAAAATAATAATTTCTTTTGAACCAATTTATACAATAAGATTACAATAACCTTCTCTAGGTTTGAACAATACAAATACAAAAGAATATCTTCTATAGTTACATCAAAAAATCAACACTCCCTCTTAACTAGGAAGGTAGTCTTTGTTGCCACATGAGATCATGACCATTAACTGTTGAACATATGAATCTATACATCATCGGATATCCATAGTACAACATGACTTCAAAACCAATGCATCCAATGCCTGTGGGTAGCTCTCAAATATATTCAACATGTCAGTATGACATCCATTACCCCACAATGCATCTGTACCTCATCATGTGCACCCCTGTGACTTCACAACCAATGCATCCAAGGCCTGTGGGTAGCTCTCAAATAACTACAACATGTACCCAGGATATACACTACCCTGCAATGCATCTATACCTTGTCACTTCCTTTGAAGAGGGACCATGCCAAGCTTATCCCTAAAGTGCTTGAACTTCATCCTCAACAGTGGCTTGGTCAAAACGTTCGCAACCTGCTCTTCGGTAGTCACATACTGGAGCCTCACCACTCCCATCTGCACCATATCCTTGATATAGTGATATTTGACCTTGATATGCTTCAACTTGTCATGGAACACCTATGACAACTTCATGCAACGCTGGTTGTCACACCAAATGCAGGTTTCCTCCAGTTTGAGACCAAATAACCTAGATATCAGCTTCCAAAGCCACACTGCTTCTCTACATGCTGCACATGCTGCCACATATTCATCCTCAATAGTACTGAGTGCTACACATGAATGCTTCATGTTTCTCCACAAAACCATATTGGATCCTAGACTGAAGCAATATGCCAAAGTACTCTTCTGATCAGTAATATTTTTGGCCCAATCTGAATCCGAATATCCATATAACCTAAACTCATGGTCTGTCACATACCTGAGACCATAATCCAATGTACCCTTAAGGTACCTTATCACATGTTTTGTTGCGACCAAATGAACCTTCCTGGGATGCTCCATATACCGACTCAGGGTGTTCACAACAAAACATATATCCGATCTTGTGTTCGTCAAGTACATCAATAGACCCACCATATGCATGTATAAAATAACATCCATAGTCTTTGAAGTTATATCTTGCAACAACTTCATATTTGATACCATAGGTGTAGCCATTGCTTTGCAATCCAACATCCCAAACCTCTTCAGGATTTCCACTACATACTTTTTTTGATTCAGAAATATTTGATCATGTCTCTGCCATACCTCGAGACCCAAAAATTAATGCATCGTCTTGATATCTTTCATCTCAAAATCAATAACCAATTTTCTCTTGCACTCTGAGATGATATTTTCCACACCTATTAGAAATAGATCATCCACATACAACAATAGTATTACCGAACCATCATCTACAACATTAAATTAAAGGTTAGAATCTACATTGCTCTTTGTAAATCCTAAGCTCATAAAAAACTATCGATCCTGACAAACCATGCTCTGGGTGCCTTCTTTAATCCATATAAATCCTTCTTCAATTTGCACACATGCATCTCCCTGTCATGTACCTCGAACCCTTGTGGTTTCTCCACATATACTTCCTATTTTATTTCACCATTCAAGAAGGTTGTCTTCACATCCATTTGATGCACCTTCCATTTCATTACTTCGGCCAACAAAAGTATAGTCCTGATTGAGTTATATCTCTCCACGAGAGAAAATATCTCCTCATATTCAATTCCCTCCTTATGAGAGAATCCTCGAGCCAAAAATACATCCTTATACTTTTCAATACTTCCATCAATTGCATCTTTCGTTTTGTAGATCCATTTTGAACTTACAATTGATTTCTCCTTCAATATGGGGACCACATCCAAAACATCATTCTTTAATATGGACTGATATTCCTCCCCCATGGCATCCTTCCATACTCCCTTTTATGTAGCCTCTTCATAACTGGATGGTTCTGTATCCATGATATCACACAAACATGCCACATAGATGGAATACAATTTCATCTTCTTACTTTCCCTGAGATATTTTTCTGGGGCACCATATCTTTCTGCATCTCTGATGAGCTCTTGTTCCCAAGCCAATCTTCTCTTGTGAGAAGGAATCTCTGCTGGCCTCTGAGGTTCTTCTATTTCATTATCCTCATGAATGACTTCCTATGGTTCAACTACTTCTTCCTATGGAACTCTAGTAACTTCATTCTCCTCCTCATGAACCTCTTTTTCAAAGTCCTATTTTGATTTTCTAAAATATGCACTCTCATCGAAGGTGACATCTTGTCTAATATCATATTTTTGGTGATCGGGAATATATATCCCGTATTCCTTCAATGTGTCACTGTAACTAGCAAATATGCCATTCTTTCCGGATGGATCCATTTTTTTCCTCTTTTCCTTGGGGACATGCACAAATATAGGGAAACCAAATATCATTAGATGGCTGACTTCCAGATTCTCTTGTGAAGAAATATTCTCTGGTGCCTTGTTTTCAAGTACTTTGTGGGGACTTCTATTTTTCACGTACACTGCAATATTTGTTTCTTCTTCCCATAGATGCATAGGCAGATCTTGATCATGGATCATATCCTTCACCGCTTCCATGATCATATGATTCTTCCTTTCTACTATTCCATTCTGTTGAGGATTGTAGGGAGTAGAAAGCTCCCTCTTAGTCCTAGATTCCTTGCAATATTCTTTGAATTCCTATGAAGTGAATTCTCCTCCATTATCTGATCGCAAGGTCTTTATCTTTCTCTCTGTCAGGTTTTCTACCAGTGCCTTAAATTATTTGAATTTTCCAAACACTTCATTATTTACCTTCAACAAATAGATCCAAGCTTTCTGTTAGTAATCATCAATAAAAGACACATAATATACATACCTGCTTAGTGAAGTTGTTGACATTGGTCCACACACATCCGAGTGCAGGATGTCCAATACTCTTTTGGCTCTGATATCACTGTTGGGAAATGAGTGCTTCATGTTCTTCCCTTGTGTGCAACCTTTTTACACATCGTCTAGTTTTTCCTGGATCTCTGGTAGTCCTGTCACCATATTGCTCACACTTGGTAGGGCCTTGTAATGTAGGTGATACAATATCTTATGTCATAATTCACTGGGAATCACAATGTCGTGAATTGATGTTTAATATGTTCACCCTTTTAATTTGTAGAGTCCTCCCTCTTGAACTCCAATCACCATAACATCATCAAAAGTCTTCCCTCTAGGCCACATAAGAACTTCCCCGTCAATAAATGCAACTCTATAACCCTTCTCATCCAATGTTGAAAATGAGATAAGGTTATTCTTCAATCCAGGAACATAGAGAACTTCCTTCATCTTCATTTTATTTCCCGAGTCTAACTTGTAGGAGGATTTTCCTACTCCTTTGATAAGATAATGATAATCATCTCCTTATTTCACCTTGTGCGGTGAATCCTTATGATTAAGGTTATACAAGGAGTCTTTATAACCTATCATGTTCTTAGAAGCACCACTATCCACCAGCGAAATGTTACTTCCATGAGTGACAGTTACTGTAAGGGATGAGATAAGAACATACTCCTCATAAATTGATTCATACTTATTTGTAACCTTCTTGGGTGTCTCATCATCTTCAACTATATGAACATGATGCCTTTTACTTCCTTTCTTTTCCCTTGGTCTCTAAGTGAGGGAACAATTCCTAGCAATGTGTCCCATTTTCTGAAACATAAACATATAATATTTGGGTTATGTCTTCATCCCTTCTGAAACTTCTTGGGTGTGGAGGGTTATTTCTTGCTCTTTCCTTTCCTAGTGTGGGTGGCTAGGGCTTGATCATCATCTTTCATCTTCTCTTCTCTTTTTTTCATCCTTGCTTCTTCTTGGTTGCAATATTCCCATAGACTATTGAACTTGGGAGCATATCCCTTAAATAAATGCATCCCATGACCTTGGGAGGCCATTCAAGGTGGTCATCACCATTTATTCTCCATTCACTATATCACCAATGGCTTCTATTTTCTCCTTGATCTAGTTCACTTTTGAGAAGTAAGAGTGGATGGTTTCCGAATTCTGCATCCTCACGTTCTTTAACTGAGTTCTCAAGGTCATTATTCGGTTGATGTTGTCACCTTAAAACAGTCAGGTTAAGTCATCCATCATTTCTTTTGGAATGGATAATGAATATATGTGATGAATAAGATGGTCCTTAATGGAGTCTGCAATAATCCTCTTTTCTTTGACCATATGCTTCTTATGATTTTCTTTAGCCTCATCTCTCTCTGGTTATGAAACCTATTTTTTAGTGAACTTATCTAGATTATTTTATTCTAGGAGGAGAGATACTCTATACCTAAAAGATCTAAAGTTTTTGTCTCCCTCCAGCTTCTCATAAATCTTGGTTCTGGTAGTCATCCTTCCCTTAAATCAATAATTTTGGATTCTGAATATCTCATCCAGGGAAAATATGTGCTCCACTAGGACACACTTTTTGGTGGTATTGTATTGTCTATAAACCACTCCTATCAAGAAAAAAAAACTCCTTTTGTTTTCTATATATGTGAACTGTCTTCTATTCAAACCTTCTTTGATACCATGTTATAATTTTATAAGTTACAATTATCTTATTTAACATTCATTAACAATTGCATGTAATAGGATCACTGAAAGATAACCAATCATAGAACGCAAGATATATCTTGGGGAACCATCGTGGAGGATAAAACCCAACAACTAATTCTTCAGTATAGATTCCTTCAACTAGTATAATGCCACGTTATAGCTCTCCAAAAATAGACCAAGACCAAGATATCAAAGACCAAGAAACCAAGTCCTCATGCACTAGACCTCCTTTTCTATGCTCCAAATACACAAGAAAAGGCGAGTTTTGTGTGTATGCAAATGAGAGGAACTCGACCTCTATTTATACACATATCTCTACTCCCAAAAAGATGCAACCCTAAGAGGGGCCATTTTTTCTTTTACAATAAGGATAAAAATAAAATGATAATTTATTTTGAGTCGATTTATACAATAAGATTACGATAACCTTCTCGAGGTTTGACCAATACAAATACAAAAGAATATCTTCCATAGTTACATCAAAATATCAACAAGTAAGAGGTTCATTCCCAGACTTGGTGAGGAAGCTATATGAATAGACTTACCAGGATGGATGGTGATCCATCAGTAGTTGAGTGAGAGGTGTTCAAAAACCTCTTCAAGTACCATTTTATATTATCGAGTATGAAAAGGAATAGAATATACAATGGGGATACTACAAGTATAAGTAAGGAAATAGTTTACAAGCGTGCACTACACACCAACTTATAAAAGAAGAAATTAAATTATAAATATCTTCCCAGAACTGAAATATAATCCTCAAGTATTTGGGTAGCCTACATAGCCATTTAACAGATCAATTTATTCTTTTGAAGTATAATTCCATTGATGACTCATGTGTGCAAGCACAATACCTACAGATGGAAAAGAATAAAGGAAATCCAAGAGGCTTAAATCATACATACCAACGAGTTCTTCTAAGGAGGGAAATAAGATGTGGAAAGGGAAAGGTAAGAAATATTCTTGCATTGTACATCAACTCAAGGATCCAAGTAACCACCATTACCATTGCAACATAGATGGTTATTGCACAAAATATAAAATTTGGAATCTACATCTTAATTTGAATCAAATAAATTGTAAGAAGGATCCCTAGAAGAACAACAACATGTTGGGAATGGATTTAGGGACTAAAATAGAAGACAACTTCGATGCAAATGAAAATATTGTTTGTACTACAATGCACAAGAAGGTGAGCATGGAAAGCCTCCATCAAAACAAAGAAAAAGAGATTACCAAACTCTTCCATATCAAAATAAAGGTCAACAAGACCAAGGCATATGCTTTGTTTGACTATGGTTCACAATCCTATATCACAATAAAGGACTTGGTAAGTAAGCTTGGATTAGAATTCAATGATCATTCGTGTCTATAGTCATTGGAATGGGTGAATAAATATTTATATCTAAGAGTTATTAAGTAGTGGAAGATCACATTTTCTATTAATGCAAATTCCATTGATTAAGTGGAGGTAAATGTAGTGTTGCTTGATTTGTATAGAATCTAGCATTGGGAATACCCTACAAGTACATGATGGTTGCTATCTTCATGAGGAGAGGAAACCAATATTGTCTTGTATAGGATATAAAATATTTCATCATTAATGAGAACAAAGGCAAATCCAAGATCTCTCTAGTAAGTACCAACAAAGCCACAAAATTAATTATCTCAAGTGGGAAGTTTGTGTTTCCTTTCTTGAGGTCAAATCAATAAAGAGATGAATTAGTAGAAGTGAAGGAACCTCAAGAAGGTTATACAAAAGAGAAAAAACACTAGATAGAGAAGCTTATACAAATGTACATAGAAGTTTTATGAGTGTAAAGGGGTACTACTAGAGACTGGGAAGTGGATCATGAAATGATAATATTGTTTGACTCTCCATTTCCAACATATGATTGTATATAAAATCCATTTTAGAAGAATATCAAGTGAAAAAGGAGCTACAAAAAATGTTGAAGCATGGATTCATAAAACCAAGTACATTCACTAGTACATATGACCAAATTTGCAACAGTTTTTCATTGCTATTGCCACACTTATCCATCGCAATTTCCACGAAATCCAAGACTTTTTTTCGTCGCTTTATTTTCTTCACTATATCCACAAACCAGATGTTCGTGGAAACAATGATGAAATTATCTCTCCATGTGTCATCGCAATGTAAAAAAAATTGTTGAAAGTTGCGACGCAAAAACGTGGAAATAACGACAGAAATGTATGCCAAGACAAAAAATTACGACGCAGATGTTGTATGTGCGATGCAAAACCGTGGAAAATTGCGATGAAAAAGCATGGCAATAGTGGCGAAAATTTATGCCAAGACAAAAACTTACGACGCAGATGCCGTATGTGCGACACAAAACCATGGCAAATTGCGATGAAAAAGCGTGGCAATAGCGACGAAAATTTATGCCAAGACCAAACTTACAATGTAGATGTTGTATGTGCGACGAAAAACCATGGCAAATTGCGATGAACTTTTGTCTCTATTGCCACAGTTGTTCAAAATAAAAATTGGCTTCCGATGAACTATCGTTGATATTGCGACGCATCCTTTAAGTTTTAAAAAAATAAAATACACGAGATATGGTATTACCATATAATATGGTAATCCCATATTACATTGTAATATGGCATTCCCATATTACAATGTAATGTAATATGCCATTGCCATATTACATTGTAATATGGGAATGCCATATTACAATGTAAAATGGCATTCCCATATTACATTGTAATATGGCATTCCCATATTACATTGTAATATGGTAATGCCATATTACAATGTAAGATGGGAATGCCATATTAAAATGTAATATGGTAATGGGAATGCCATATTACAATGTAATATGGTAATGCCATTTTACAATGTAATATGGTAATGCCATTTTACATTGTAATATGACATTCCCATATTAGATTGCCATATTACAATGTAATATGGAATTGCCATATTACAATGTAATATGGCATTGCCATATTACAATGCAATATGGCAATTTCATATTACAATACCATATTACATTTTAATATGGCATTGTAATATTACAATGTAATATGGCAATGCCATATTACATTACATTGTAATATGGTAATGCCATATCGATGCAAAACCGTGGCAAATCGCGATGAAAAAGCATGGCAATAGTGGCGAAAATTTATGTCAAGACAAAAACTTACGATGCAGATGTTGTATGTGTGACGCAAAACCATGGCAAATTGCGACGAAAAAGCATGGCAATAGCGACGGAAATTTATGCCAAGACCAAACTTACGATGTAGATGTTGTATGTGTGACGAAAAACCATGGCAAATTGTGATGAACTTTCATCTCTATTGTCACAGTTGTTCAAAATAAAAGTTGGCTTCCGATGAACTATCGTTGATATTGTGACGCGTCCTTTAAGTTTAAAAAAAATAAAATACACGAGATATGGTATTACCATATAATATGGTAATCCCATATTACATTGTAATATGGCATTACCATATTACAATGTAATGTAATATGGCATTGCCATATTACATTGTAATATTACAATGCCATATTAAAATGTAATATGGTATTGTAATATGGCATTGTCATATTGCATTGTAATATGGCAATGCCATATTACATTGTAATATGACAATGTAATATGGGAATGCCATATTACAATGTAATATGGG
>JASDQU010254394.1:3444-13655 GCA_032191745.1 Picea mariana | reverse complement strand
GATCATATTTTGGATGATAAGTTGTGCTAAAATTCAAATTTGTTCCCAAATCCTTTAAATAATCCTTTCCAAAAATTTGATGTAAATTTTGGATCTTTATCAGACACAATTGTCTTGGGTATACCATGTATTCGAGCAATTTCTCTCATGTAAATATCAACAACATTGGTTGCCTTGTGAGTGAGATTTACTGGAATAAAATGGGCAGCTTTAGTGAGCTTGTCCACCACTACCATGATAAAATCATGTTGCTTATTTGTTCTGGGCAGTTTGGTGATAAAATCCATTGTTACAACTTCCCATTTCCACTCAAGAATGGGTAATGGTTTTAGAAAACCATATGGGTGTCTATGCTCAACCTTGACCTTTTGACACTCCAAACATTTCGCAATACACTCAATAAATTCCTTCTTCATGCCTAGCAAATAATATTGTCTCTTGATAGTTGCAACAGTTTTCTGATACCCTGGGTGCCCAGCATAAGTTACATTATGCATTTCTCTGAATATCATATTTTTTAATTCCTGGGAATTTAGTACATAAATTCAGCCTTTGTACATGAGAATTTCATCATTTCCCAACTTGTAGTCTTTAATTTTCTGCTACAAAATACCTTATTGTAATTTTGTTATTATTTCCATGTATTGCAAATCTGATTTTGTAGCCTCCAAGATTTTGTCCTTCAAATATGATTGGTACATGCTAATGGTTGTAGCATGAAACTCATGCACTCTTTTGCTAAGTGCATCAACTACCTTGTTCTCTCTCCCTTTGATATTCTTTATACCAAAGTCATATTCACTGAGAAAGTCTAACCACCTGATTTGCCTGGCATTTAGAGTTGGTTGTTCAAATAAATATTTCAGACCATTATGGTATGTCCTCAATTCAAACCTTTTTCCCATGAGGTAGTGCCTCTACATATTCAAAGCATGCACTATGGCTGCCCAATCCAAATCATGAGTAGCATAGTGCCTTTAATGCTCCTTCAACTTCCTTGATTCATAGCATACAACATACCCATTTTGATCGAGGACTCCACCAGGTCCTTCTTTACATGCATCAGTGCATACAATGAAGTCTTCATTTGGATCAACGATCCTTAGTGGTAGAGCGTTGGTTAATAAATGCTTCAAGTGTTGGAAACTCTTTTCACACTCCAATATCCACTGAAACTTTACTCCCTTCTTTTGCAAGGAAGTGATTGGGTGTGCAATCTTTGAGAATCCTTCAAGAAATCTTTTGTAGTATCCCATAAGGCCTGTGAATGATCTGACCTCTGTCACATTCTTTGTTGTTGACCATCCTCTAATGGCCTAAATCTTTTGAGGATCCACTTCTATCCCTTTCTCATATATGATATGTCCCAAATAGTGAATTTGCTTCTGATAAAATGAGCACTTTCTCAATTTAGCATACAACTTATGCTCCCTTAATACTTGTAGTACCATCCTCAAGTGTTGTTCATGATATTCCTATGAATTGGAATATATAAGAATGTCATCTAAAAATACAATGACAAACTTATCTAATTATTCTCTAAAAATACCATTCATTAAACACATGAAGACAGTTGGTGCATTTGATAACCCAAATGGAACCACTGTGAACTCATAATGCCCATACATTGTTTTGAAAGAAGTCTTGTTGATGTATTCTTCTTTAATTATTACTTGATGATAGCCTGATCTGAGATGAATCTTGGATAATATTTTTGCATTATTCAACCGATCAAAGAGGTCATCGATCCCTGGAAAAGGATACTTATTCTTCACAGTTACCTTGTTCAAATGCCTGAAGTCCATGCAAAGTCTCAATGTTATATCCTTCTTCTTCACAAATAATACTGGGGCACCCCATGGTGACACACTTGGGCATATATACCCCTTCTTCATAATCTCTTCAAGTTGAATTTGCAACTCCTTCAGTTCTGGTGTACTCATCCTGCAAGGGGTCTTGGATACTGGAGTTGCTCCAGGCATCAAATTGTTGGAGAAATCAATGTCTCTTTTAGGGGGTAATACTGGTATTTCTTTAAATACATACTCAAACTCTTTTAGGACTACATAATCTTCAATATTTGACACCCTATCTTTAGGTTTCTCTTCCATATGAGATGCAAATATTTGACACCCTTTCTTGTAACTTTTCTTCAGCTACAATGCTAAGATTTCTCTGATAGTTATTGTCCTAGGAATTCCCTGTACTATCCTTAGGTTCCCTTCCCCATCCCATCAAGTGAATTCCTTATAATAACAATCTAGGATAGCATGGTGTTGGTCCAACCAATCCATACCAACTAGACAATGATACGAACCTAAAGGAAAGATGTTCAAATCTGCCTTGGTGCTCAATCCATTCATGTCCATTGCAGATACAAGTAAATGAAGGAGTTATTTGAACTCAACATTCTTATATATAAAATCCCCTTTTGTGGATTGATCATGTTGGTCTTTGTATAAGACCAAATCCCCTTTTGTGTATTGGAAAAACCATAGTTATACGATGTTGTTTGTAAAGTCGGCCCCTAGGGCTAAGTAAAGTGGTTTTAACCACTAGTTGAAGAATTTTTCCCCACTTGGTGAAAGGACATAACCCTAGTGCCTATCAGCGAGTATAAATAAGAGAGGATCGTGCCTCACTCACTCACTCACCTAATCACTCAACAGGTGTGCATATTTTGGAGAAAGTTGCAGTTGCAAGAAGGAGGAGAGAGAGGCTCATGCTTAGTGTTGGATTATCTTTAGTGTTTTGGTCTTTCTCTTGGCATTGTATTGGTAATCTATACTAAGGAATTTTTTGTTGGGTATTCTCCCCCATGAGGGTTTCCTAAGATAAAATGTTGCATATATTGTGATTTTTTTTCTCTTAATGATCCTATTTGTGCTATTATCTTTGAAAATCATTAAGACTTAACATGGTATCAGAGCTAAACTGAAGAGAGCACCTTTCATTGGGTATCCAAAAATGTCACTGTTGTCATACAAGAAAATTAGGGATTTTATAGGAATGGAATTTCTAACTAAAAACAATCTAGGGAAGTGCACCCTAGCCTAGCGAACTCTTTGGAATCTTGAGCACACCTTTTTAGTGACCAGAGCCTCTGGAAATTCAAACCCTAGTTTTGACTAGTACCAAAAAACCAGAAAACTAGGAAACCAGAACCAGTACCAGAAGTACCAGTCCATATTTGTGCAGGTCAAGTTTCAAGGAGTAAAACTTGATTTTTTTGAAATCAGAAAGCTCCATCCTACTCACCTCAGCCCAACACATCTCCTTGTAATATCATATTCAGTTTCTAAGCATTTTCATTTTCTGGTCATTTTTCTAGCTCCAGGTCAAGATGTTTGCAAGCACTAAGATTGTTGACAAGTTATAAGGAGTAACCAAAACTCGAAGAAGAAGTAACCAAAGAAAAATACAAGAAGGATAAGGTTAGGGACAAAAGGATTATTGCATATTCCATTAAATACCACTTGATCCCTCAAGTGTCTTCTAAGAATAATCCAAAAGATAAGTTTGATGCCCTAACTAGAATGTATGAAGGAAAGAACATCAATCGAAAGATGAACTTGAGAACCCAACTCAAGAATACAAAGATGAGGAAAGGAGGAATAATTCATGACTATTTCTCTAGGGTTTCTCAATTCAAGGAAAAATTAGAGGAAATTGGAGACAACCTAGATGAAGATGAACTTATAATGACAAATCTTAATGGTCTCACAAGACCTTGTGATTCTTTCATCCAAACTATTTGTGCAAGAAAATAAAAACTCCATTTTGATAGCTTATGGGAAGAATGTGTTCAAGAAGAATAAAGAGTGGCAAACCGAGAGGTCGTACTATTAAGGAATGAATACCAAGCCTTAGCTTCCCATACTAAAGGAGGAAAGAAAAGGTTTCATTTCCAAAAGGAGACCCATCTTCATAAGGAATCTCACTCCCCAAAGAGATTCAAACACTTCCATAAAGAATCTCACCCTCCAAGGAGATTCCAGAAATATCAGAAGGGACAAAGAAGAGAAAAAATATTTCTCCTCTTATCAATGTTACCATTGTGATAAGATGGGACACGTTGCTAAGAATTGTCCTGCCAGAAGGGAAGAATACAAGAAGAGAAATAACTAAAGACATCATGCACATGCAATTTAAGATGATGAGCCACCCACAAAGATGACTAAAGAAAAGATTGAAGACTATTTTTTATTCTCTGCCCTCTCAAGATCTATGAAACCTAGAGAGGATACTTGGCTGATAGATAGTGGTGCTTCTAAGCACATGACAGGTCAGAGAGACATTCTCTCTAGCCTTACAGAAAATGACTTTCCCCATAAATTCTCACTTGGAGATGACTATCAGTACCCTCACAAAGGAATGGGAGAATCCACTTACAAATTAGATTCAGGAACTCCAATGAAGATGAAGGATGTATTGTATGTACTAGGTTTGACAAAGAACTTACTTTCTATCTCATATTTAGATAAGAAATGGTTTAGGGTTTCATTCATAGATGGTGAAGTTATTATGTGGCCTAAAGGAAAAACCTTTGAAGATGCAATTGTTATTGGAACAGAATAAGGTGGAATGTATAAGTTAAAAGGTCACTCAGATTCAGCCTTGAATCACTCCATTGAGATTCCATGTGAACTTTGGCATAGAATACTAGATCACATCAACTACAAAGCCTTACCATATGTAAGCAAGGTAGTTACAGGTTTACCATAATTCAAGGTTGACCATGAAGGTGTATGCAAGGGATGTGCACAAGGAAAGAATATAAATAATCATTTCCCAAAGAGTGATAGTAAAGCAGAAGGTATATTGGAGCTCATCCTCTCATATGTATGTTGTCCTATGCCATCAAGGTCTCTAAGGGGGTATGTAAACTATGTTTCATTTATTGATGATTATTATCACAAGACTTGGGTTTATTTTTTGAAATCAAAAGTTGAAGTACTCGAACATTTCAAGGAATTCAAAGCCTTGGTAGAAAATATATCCGAAAGAAAAATCAATATACTTGGGTCAGATAATGGAGGAGAATACACCTCAAAAGAATTTGGAAGATTTTGCAGAGATGTCGAGATTAAGAGGGAGCTCACCACTCCCTATAATCCTCAACATAATGATGTAGCAGAAAGAAATAATAGAACAATAATGGAAGAAATGAAGACCATGATCCACGATCAAGATCTTCCAATGCACTTATGGGTTCAAGAAGAAAGACCAACAATTTATGTCCAAAAAAAATTATCCCATAGTGCACTTAGATTCAAAACCCCTAAAGAAGAAGCCAAAAGTAATCCATCTCAAGAGATTTGATTGTCCAGTGTTTGTACACATTCCAAAAGAAAGGAGAACTAAGCTGGACCCTTTAGGAAAGAAGGTAATATTTGTTGGATATTGTGAGGTCTCTACAGCCTTCATAATTTACATAACAGGTTACCATCATATTGAGATCAACAAAGATGTAACCTTTGATGATGATGCAATACTCAAAAGATCAAGGAAATTTCATCTTGAATAAGTATATGAGGAAGAACCTATAGCTCTGAGAGTTGCAGAACCTATGAAGGAAGTGACAGTTACCCCTGATGATGAGATTCCAGAAGATCATGATACAATAGAATCTCTAGAACCTCCCCAGATGATGATCTCTCAAAGGAGAAATCCAACTTTGGAAAGGGAACTTATTCAATATGGAGAGAAGTATGGTGCCCTAGAAGGAACCATGAGACAAAGAAAGAAACCTAAGACATTCTCTAGTTATATGGCCTTGATGTGTGATCTCATAGAGAAGGATCCTACTTGCTTTGAAGAAGCCATTCAAAAGAAAGAATGGGTGGATGCCATGATGAAAGAATATCAATCCATTATCAAGAATGATGTATGGGAAATAGTTCCCAGACCAAAGAAAAAAGATGTGGTATCTTCCAAATGGTTATACAAGATAAAACATGTTGTAGACGAAAGTATTGAAAAACATAAAGCAAGATTTGTAGCTCATGGATTTTCTCAAAATGAAGGAATTGATTATGAAGAGACATTTTCTCATGTATTCAGATACACTTCTATCAGAACTATCATAACTCTTGCAGCCAAGATGAAGTAGAAGTTACACCAGATGGATGTGAAAGAACCTTCTTAAATGGTGTTATTGAAGAGGAAGTTTATATAGAACAACCACAAGGGTTTGAAGTTGAATATAGGAAGACTCATGTCTGCAGGTTGAAGAAAGCTCTCTATGGGATGAAGCAAGATCCTAGAGCTTGGTATGGCAGAATTGACAGTTTCCTGATGATCTTGGGATTTACCAAGAATAAATTTGATTCTAACCTTTACTTCAAGGTTATGAATGATGAACCAATTATATTGTTGTTGTATGTAGATGACTTATTCTTGACTAGAGAAGAAAATATCATCACATATTGTAAGAAGAATCTCACTATTGAATTTGAGATGAAAGACCTAGGCCTAATGCATTATTTCTTAGGTCTTGAATTTTGGTAGAGCCCAGAGAAGATCTTCCTTAACCGAGGGAAGTATGCAGTTGAAATACTAAAGAGGTTTGATATTTTGGAATGTAAATCCATGAATACACCCATGGAAACAAAGTTGAAGCTCCTGGTAGATACTTCGTCAGAATTGGTTGATGCTACTCTGTACATATAGATTATTGGTTCATTGATGTATCTGATGAATACCAGGCTAGATATATGTTTTGATGTGAACACCTTGATTTAGTATCTGGTAGAGCCTAGACATGTTCGCCTTGTAGCTGCAAAACATGTGATGAGATACCTTAAGGGTACATTGGAATATGGTATATGTTATACTGGAGATAGTGACTTCATATTATATGGATACACTAATTCAGATTGGGCTAGAAGCATTTCTGATAGAAAGAGAACTTTAGGATGTTTCAGTATAGGGTCAGCCATGACTTCGTGGAAGAGCAGGAAGCAATCTAGTATTTCTCTCATAATTGCAGAAGCAAAATAAATTGAAGCATATTCCACCAGTTGTGAATCCATATGGCTTCGAAAGTTGTTGACAGGTCTATTCGATCTATAGATGGAAGACACCATGATCCTATGTGATAACCAAAGTTGCATAAAGATGGCAGAGAAACCTGTGTTGCATGAGAAGTCGAAGCACATAGAGATCTATTATCACTATATTCGTGATTTTGTGTAGAGAGGAGTTATAAAGATCCAATATGTTGGCACAGATGAGCAGCTTGCAGATGTGTTGACCAAGCCTCTGTCTCATGTGAAGTTTGAGCACTTTTGAGACAATATTGGTGTTGTCTGAAATGACCTCACTCGAAAGGGGGAGTGATTTTGATGATACTAGAGTATCCTTACAAACAATGGGTAGCTCCGTTAGGATTTTATATCCTAGGGTATTCATCATCCCTAGGCGGATCCCGAAGGTCCGATAAGGACGGTCTGTCAGAGTAGTTTTTCATGGATATGCCAGATGTGGTTAGTAGTGGTAGCTCCATTAGGATTTTATATCCTAGGAAATATTATGATTCTTGGACAGATCCCAAAGGTCCAGTAAGGACAATCTGTCAGAGTACCACGTGGTAGCTCCGTTAGGATTTTTATATCCTAGGGAATCTTATTATTCCTGGGAAAATCCTGAAGGTCTGTTAAGGATGGTCTGTCAGAGTACCAAAAAATGTTGTTGTTGCACATGCCTCATTATGTTTCCATATGATGATGATGTTTTTATCTCAACTTCGTGTTGATGATGTTGTTGTTCTAGCATTGTATTGTTGTTGATGATGTTGTATCAGCCTCGTATTATTGATGATGTTCTATCAGCCTCGTATTGATGATGTTGTGTCAGCCTTGTGTTGTTGATGATATTGTATTAGTGTGATACTAATTGATGTTGATGCAGATAATGATGATGATGCTACTCCAACTCCATGCTATGAAAAATGATGTTATTGATGATGAGAAAAACGCCTGATGATTTATAGATGTGTCAGTCAGTGTTCCAGATGTTGATTATGATGTTTCCCTCTCCTTCTCCTAATGATGTTGTAGTGGGTTATGTTAGTAGAATACCCTTCTTGTTAAGGGGGAGTGTTAAAATATTATAACTTCGAAGAATATTCTAATTATAATTGAGTTATTATCTTATAGATCAAATCCCCTTTTGTGGATTGATCATGCCGGGCTTTGTATAAGACTAAATCCGCTTTTGTGGATTGGTCAAACCATATTTATATGGTGTTGTTTGTAAAGTCAGCCCCTAGGGATAATTAAAGTGGTTTTAACCACTAGTTGAAGAAGTTGGCCCCACTTGGTGAAAGGACATAACCCAAGCACCTATCAACTAGTGTAAATAAGAGAGGATGGTGCCTCATTCACTCACTCACTCAATAACTCAAAATGTGTGCATCTTTTGGAGGTAGTTGTAGTTGCAAAAAGGAGGAGAGAGAGGCGCATGCTCAGTGTTGGATTATCTTTAGTGTTTTGGTCTTTCTCTTGACATTGTATTGGAAATCTATATTAAGGAAGTTTTTCCTGGGTTTCTCCCCCATGAGGGTTTCCGAGGATAAAATGTTGTGTATCTTGTGCTTGTGTTTCTCTCTGTTAGGGTCCTAACCTGCACATAGATAGAACAATATATTCGGATGTAATAAAGGTCAATATTATTAAGGCCTTGCAATAAAACAGAATAAGTCAAATGTAAGAATACCTAATAGAAGCTTCTTCTTCTAGAAGGATCTTCCTCTAGATGCTTCGTTTGATAGACATATTTAGTATAAATAGGAGTCAAGCATATGAGAACCCTAGCTTGGATATTATTGTAATAGAGCTCTGCTCAACTGGAGGTTTCCCCATCAAAGAGGCTCGTGAACATTGCTTTCAGAATCAAAGTGTTATTTCTACTGTTATTCTTATATCATTTCAGTGCTATTGTGGTGATTGGTCTACTTATATTGTTGTTATTCTGCCATTTATAGCATTTTATTTCTATTCTACATACTTTTTATATTTGGTATATTACAAGTGGTATCAGAGCACTTTCCTTGGCATAAAGTGTGGGTTAATTTTTTTTTTAGGGTAGGGACGTATTCCGACGTCTTTAAGCCACAGAGATCTATCGTTATGGGCATAAAACTGCAGTTCAGGGGTTCATACACATATGAAATACAAGTGGTAATTAAGCGCACACATGTTGGCCACCCTTTTAACCCCTATTGGTACCCCTTCAAGTGGTAGCGCATCAGACATCACCTATGTAAGTATTGTCCTAGATTACCTGAAGCCCTCTTTAGATAAATCAATCGACCGCCTCACTGCTATAGTGCCACTGAGAATAGCACTCGGGAAGATACTCTCTAGTACCTAGGTAGTCAGGTAGTACGGTTAAGGGTACACTCTATCCTCCTTAGTTACTTCCCTGAGATATTGGGCCGAGTACTACTGTTGGACCCCGCACGTATATCAGAGAGCTATAGCACAGGGAAAACCCTTGAATACCTAACCCTTGGGGACAGAAACATAAAAAAATTAAAATAGACAAGATCTATTGCCGTGCAACTATGTTAGGGTTGCCAAATCACTACACATTTCTTCCTGGTTAAGAATCTGGTCATTTCATCACTGCAGTATTATTCAGACCGAAGTATAACTTCGTAGGTGTAAAAAAAAATAATAAAATATGGAAATTTTTTCACCATTATTTGAGACCTATTCCATTGGATTCATCTCTTCGCCCTTATCACATTCATACATATCATTTTTTAGAAAAAAAAAATTGACCCCACCCACCCCTTTTCGATTCCCTCGTCCTCATGGCCCATACTCGTAGCCAAGACTTGGAAGCTCACTTCAATACCTTGCAATCTAGTCTCACCGAGACCCAACAAGAAGTGAAACAACTTAGTGCCAATGTTGCCACCATAAATATAGCCATGCAGTCCTCAATGGAGGAAATCAAACAAAACCTGACCACCCAGCTTGAATCTGTCTTTTCATCACTCTGCACCAAGATTCATATCCCTACAGATAACCCTTCCTCTGACTCACCTCCACATACTGAAGTTGGACATTCATCTCATTCCCATAACTTTTAGCACCATGAATTTCAACTTGGCCTACACCTTCTGTGGGTGTATGTGACCAAATTTGATGGCTCAGACCCCATTGGTTGGGTAACCCAAATGGAACATTATTTCTCTTTAT
>JASDQU010254388.1:4240-16047 GCA_032191745.1 Picea mariana | reverse complement strand
AAGTTTTGATGAAGCATTGGTTTTCTCTATTTATGCATCTATAAGTGAAGCTTCTTGTTTAATGATAGACAACTTTCTTACTACATCTTGTTTCTCCCTAATGCAGAAAGAGTTCATGGTTGACTGACTCACATGAATCGTTGTGACTGTGTTATGATAAAGGCTTCATTATAGCATTGTCACAACTTCTTTCAACGGTTTTGTAACTTGAATATAAGAATTTCTTGTGTTTAATTTTATATTCTCTGGGTTGTTGAAAGGTTGATGCCCACAACAGACCTTTGCATTTTATCTCCAAAATCTTCCTCCTACTCACCCTTATTACAACTTACTGTCTGAAGTTAAATTAAGACCTCTCATGTTCATGCTTAGCCTCAGTCCTAAATTCTGAGTTAAAATGATATTTTATTGAGTTTACTCCCATTTGATCACCCTTTTATATACCAATCATGACATAAAACTGACGGGCCTCAGGCTCTGCTGCTGCCGCAATCCAGGAGTGACTTATGACGCTGACATTTTCTGGCACCACTGTTAGGGACGAAGTTGAAGATTTTCCCTAGAATTGAATGACATTGAGCCTCTGATTCTAAAAGTGCATCAGACATCAGAGACTTGCAAGATTTCTACCATGCACCTGGTGACTCCATTGTGATGACTCCATTGAGGTGATCCTTCTATTTTAGTTGTGGCTTCCAGAGGCAGACACACGAGGTCTACCCCACAGCTACCCTTGGAAACACCTAAAGCAGATCCAGAAATATTATCAGAAAGGGAAAGGCCCTCAAAGAAGGAACTTATGTTGTTGAACCAGGTATTTATGCCAGTTCTCATTTTCCTCTATTAGAAACTCCATTACCTACTTCTCAGTTTCCTAGTGGACCTTTTACTGAAGTTTCCCGCTTTCTAAACTTTGGGATTGTTCTTGCTGAAATTTATTCTCCTAGTCTGGGACTAGAGGGAGAAACTCTTTTCACTCCTATCTCCCCTGATGTTGCATCCTATTCTAGACTGAGGAATTCATAATATTTTCCTACCTCAGGCTTTACCACCCCTCCTCCTATTACTGTTTCTACTACTATGATAATGCAACCCTTTGTCTTACTAAACCCAACATCCTCCTTTTTAAATCCTCCGTTGTTTCGCTTTCCTCCTGCAAGCTCAGTTGCAGTCTCCCCTATTCAAACCCCTTCTCCTCCTAGTTCTCCCCCACCTAATATTCCTATGGCAGGATAAAATCCCCCCATGACCAGAATGGAGACTATAATAGATGCTAGGTATGCTCCCCTTGTGTTACCTCAACCTCTCAATGCCCTTTCAGCAGATGGCTACCTTAAGCAGCTTCCAAAGTTTATAGGCGAAGGAGATATAACCACAAAATAACACCTTGAATCCTTTTACACTTTTACAGATCATCATGTCATCATGCATGCAGACGTATGGATGAGAATTTTTTTTCATAGCCTTGAAGGCGAGGCTAGGAAATGGTTTAGGGCCTTGCCTCCTAGATCTGTTGATGGGATAGAGGCTTTGGATTATGCCTTCTTGAGACAGTGGGGAGATAAGAAAGACTTCATGTATTACATGACAGAGTTTGGGTCTTTGAAGAGAAAGGAAGGAGAGTCTGTCTCTGACTTCTCCAAAAGGTTAAATAAGATGTACGATAAGATTCCTGTTGAGATAAAGCCCTCAGAAGATTCATCCAAAATTACTTATCCCAACTCCTTTGACCCTAATTTCTTCCTTTTGTTGAGGGAAAGGCAAGCCACTTCCTTGACTCACATGTAGGATGCGGCTGTGGAAGTTGAGTCAAATATTTTGGCTGTTGATCGACTCATAAATAAATTTGATAGATACATACCCAGAAGGAGAGTTGAAGCCTCCACATTTAGTTCCTCTACCCTTCCCCCTCATATGGATGAAGTAACTAAGATGCTAAAGACACTTTCGTCTAGAATGGAAAGGTTGGAGTTAGAAGGGAAGCCCATGTACAAAAATCCCCAAATATTGATAATAGAGGTTTCATAAGGCCTAATAACAATGTGCCACAGGTTATCCCAAGGAAACAAAGGAATAGAGATAGGTAGGATCAAAAGATTCAAGCCCCTCTCCAAAATAACCTAGCTAACAATGAGGAGAGGGAAGAGGAGGAGCTTGACCCTGAAATTCACTATATTGAAGACACCTCCCCTTTTCCCCATTTGACTCAGTCTGCATATGAAGAATCCCTCATTAACAGTCAAATCAATGAATTGAGTAAAGGGCAGAAAGCCAAAGACAACAATCCTAATAGGTATAACCTCAAGTCAAAGAAGAAATAAGGGAATTCTGATATCTCTAATCAACCTCTTCTAGCAGAAAGGCTTGCTAAGACTACAACAAACATTGCCAAGGAAAATAAATCTAAAAATATCTCGCCAATAGCCAAAGCCCCTGTCACAGAAGTGAGGGAAATTCCTAAGCCTCTTTCCTCCTTTAGTTTTGAGCATGAAATTCAAAATATCTGAATTCCTGTACCCCTCTCGGAACTTGTTAAAAATGAATATTTCAAAAGGTACCTCTCCAAACTACTGCTCTCCAAGCCACCTTAGCTTTCCATAGAATCAGTAAATCTCCAAAATGAAAATCCAATAGTCATCCTAGGTCCCATGGTGGAAGACAAATATGAAACATCCCCTCCCTTCTACACATCCATGAACATACATGATAAGGTGTTGCATAACTTCCTGGTGGATTCAGGGGCTTCGCATAACCTCATGCCAAAATAGTCATGGAAGAATTGGGACTGGAAGTAAAAAAGGCCTATCATGATTTGTAGTCTTTTCATTCAAGGAGGGTGCAATGTCTTGGAGTCATCAAATACCTGGTGGTGTCCTTATTTCAACTTCTAATGAAGAGCGTTGTCATGGACGTTGTGGTAGCTGATGTTCCTCCCAAGTTTGGCATGCTACTGTCAAGATATTGGATTAAAAAGCTTGGAGAAACATTACAGATGTACCTTACATATGCCACCATCCTAGTATTTGGATGGGAACATAGAATACTGTACAAAGAATCTCAGCTAGTGTACATTGTTAGTGACGAAGAAGATCCCACTAATCACCCTATCTTTGCACTTGACACTGATTTGGGGTCTAGTTTGTTGCATCTCATTGATACCTCTGAAGCTCCTCTTGAATTAAAAAAGAAACCCATTTAGTATCCTAATATCCCTCCTCCAAATACCTTTGTGTGGAATATGTTCTTTGACGAAGCCTCTTCTAGTGAGGGTGCTGGTGCTGGAGTGGTTTTTGTGTCACCTTGTTAGGAAACCATATCCCTATCATATGAGCTAGAATTTGAAACTACCAATAATATGGTAGAATATGAAACTCTTGTTTTATGTTTGAGGGATACAAATAACATGGGAATTGCAGAGGTAGTAGTGTTTGGAGATGTTGAATTGATAGTCCAGCAGGTCAGAAATGCTTATCAAGCTAAACATCCCCGACTCAAAAGTTACAAAAATGAGGTATTGGACCTGATTGAAAATTTCTTCTCAGCTTTCAACATTTCATTTGTTCCAAGAGAGTAAAATACTTTGGTTGATTACCTACTTATCTCAGCTAGCATGTTTAGGATCCCTCTGCCACCTAAGATCAAGTATGATGTTGAGATAAGATATAGGCCATCTGTATCGGACAATATCAAGCATTAGAAGGTATTTGAAGATGATTTTGAAATCAGAAAATTTCTTGAGTCTTTTGATGAATTCTCTGCATTGCACATTGATCAATATATTGATCCTAAAGGTGACCCTCACCCTAATGTATTTTTAAATAAAATTTCTACTCACCATATTGTTCAGCTTCCTAGGAATCACATTCCAAAGGGACTAGTTCCTTTAGAAAGATTGTTTGATGTGAATGATGTGGAAGTAAAGGGTAAGGTTTCAAATGAGGATGTCGAGGTAATGAAGTGAAATATTTTAACAAAGGATCCTAAGTTCGTCAAGTTGTCAAGAATCCTGTCAAGGGGGTAAAGATCCAAGTATGTTGAGTTATTAAAAGAATTTTCTGATGTGTTCACCTGGACCTATGAAGACCTCAAGACATATGACACAGTTGTCATTGAACATAAGATCCCACTGAAAGAAGAGGCTAATCCATTCAGGCAGAAGATAAGACAGATTAATCAGATGTTGCTTCCTATCATGGAGAGAGAAGTGAAGAAGCTGTTAGATTTCCAAATCATAGTCCCTTTGAGATATTCTAAGTGGGTGGCTAATCTAGTGCCGGTAAGAAAGAAGAGTGGAGAAATCAGACTTTGTGTTGATTTCAGGAACCTGAACAAAATATCAAGAAAGGACAATTATCCCCTACCTAAAATGGAGCATATATTGCAGAGGGTAACTTGTGCATATAGGATATCCATGATTGATATATTTTCTAGCTACAATTAGATATCAGTCTTGCTTGAGGATAGAGAAAAAACAACCTTCACCACTCCTTGGGGCACATTCATGTATGCCAAAATGCCTTTTGGATTGATGAATGTAGGACCAATATTTAAATGAGCCATGGATATAGCCTTCATTGGGGAGAAATATCATCTTCTGGTGATCTATATGGATGACATCACTGTCTTCTCCAGATCTGATAAAGAGCACTATTGTCACTTAAGGAAGGTTTTCTTGAAATGCAGGAGGTTTGGCCTTTCCTTAAACCCCAAGAAATATTTGTTTGCTATGAAGGAAGGGAATTTGTTAGGCCATATAGTATCAGCTGAAGGAGTCAAGATTGATCCTAGCAGAGTTGAAGCAATCCAAGCCTTGTCACTCCCAAGATCCAAGAAAGAGGTCCAGTCTTTCTTAGGAAAAATTGACTTCCTGAGGAGGTTTCTCTCAAATTTTGTTGAGTTTGTAAAACACATCATCACCATGCTCAGGAAGGGGAATGAAGTAAAATGGACTGTTGAACCCAGGGAATCCTTTGTCAAAATAAAAATATCTTTGACTGAGGCACCTGTGTTGATCAATACTGATTATTCCAAGGACTTCCTAATTTTTTATTTTTCTTATTTATATATAGTAGCAGTCATTCTATTATAGAAGAATGTTGAAGGGTTGTAGCATCCCATTTCATTTTTTAGCAAGGCATTAAGAGATGTAGAGGTAAAATATGACATCATGGAGAAACAAGTCTATGCCTTGGTCAAATCCCTTAAAGCATTCAGAGTCTATGTTCTTCATTCAAAAATCATTGCATATGTTTCTTTAGCTTTAGTGAAGGACATTCTCATTCAGCATGACATAGACAGGAAAAGAAGCAAGTGGATTTCCAAGATCCTTGAGTTTGACCTGGAGATTAAGCCAACCAAGTTGGTTAAAGGGCAGGGGTTAGCCAAGCTGTTGGCTGAATAAAATTGCAAAGCCTTGGGGGATAAATTCATTGATGGTTGCACAGGAAATTAACAGGCTAAATTGTTTGATGGCAATCCTCAAGATAGGCCTCCACTAGCAGAGTGCACCTGGTATAGAGATATCATATATTTTCTGCTAAAATTAAAGCCCCATGATGAAATGGGGAAGAGTAAGGAAAGAGATTTAAAGCTCAAAGTAGTCAAATATTTCCTTATATTGACTAAGTCTTGTACTGCAGAGACCCTCTAGGGGTGTTTCTGAGGTCTCTGAACCCACAGGAGGCCCAGAAAGTGACATTTGATTTCCATAGTAGCCTCTGTGGGGGACACCATTTTTGGAAGACCATAGCCCACAAGATTCTGAGAGTTGGGTACTAATGGCCCACCTTATTCACTGATCTCTATAGAGAGGTGAGAGCCTGCATCAAATTCCAAAGGTTCTCAGGAAAGAAGTAGCTCAAGTCTCTACCACCAAAACCTGTAGTAGCTGCAACACCCTTTCAACAATGGTGGTTGGAATTCATTGAAGAGATTCATCCTTCTTCAAGTGGCCATCACAGATGGATCCTGACAGCGACTGACTATTTTACCAAGTGGATAGAAGTTATCCCCACCAGGAGTGATTCACACAAAGTTATCACCAGCTTCCTGGAGGATATCATAGCAAGGTTTGGATGCCTCATCAGAATTATCACTGATAATGATGGATCTTTCAGGTCTGAGCCTCTAGTGAGGTTCTGTGAGCAGTTTAAGATTTCACTAGTTCATTCCACTCCCTATTACCCACAAGGAAATGGACTAGCAAAGTCTTCCAATAAAATCCTGATTAATCTCATTAAAATATTGTTGGAAAATAGAAGAAGGCTTGGGACTCAAAGCTCAAAATCACTCTATGGGTTGAACGAGTGACAACAAAGAAATCCCTGGGCACCTCCCCTTGTAGACTTGTTTATGGGATAGAAGTTGTTTTTCCCACTCAGCTGGCTCTACCTATAGCAAAATTATTTCAATAATATGAAGGAGAGACAGACCATATGGTTAGAAGGATCCATCAAATGATGGAAGTGCAGCAGAACAAGGAGCAAGTAATGAACAGAGCTCACAATCATTAGTAGAAGATCAAGCAGGTCTTTGATAGGAGGGTCAAGAAAAGAGGACTTTCAACTGGGAGATCTGGTATTAAAATGGGATGCTCCCAAGAAGGAAAAGGGAAAACATGGCAAATTTGAATCCCTATGGATTGGACCCTTCAAAATCTTTGAAGTGTTTTTGAATAACACCTATAGGCTGTAGGATTTGGGGCATGAGGAAGTTTTCAATGGCCCTATGAATGGGCGTTTTATGAAGAAATGTTTCTTTTGAGCCACACATGGCTCCTCTTTGTTTGTAAATATTGTTTTTCAGTTTATTTTTCATTTTTAATAATGACTCCATATCCCAACACCAAGGCACTAAATCTGCAAAATAGTTCTTGGTGTCTCACAGGGAGCAAGACATCCACCATGGACCCTAATGTTACCACATAATCTTGTATGAGGGGTGTTTTCCTATGAAGTGCCCTCTTTGGTGAAAAAGTGGCTAAGAATGGGTAAAAAACCCACTTATCCTAAGTCAGGGGTGCATAAGTGCTCTAGATTATGCAACACGCAGATCTGGGTGGTCAGAATATGCGCACCCAAATCTTTGGTCCAGATTCAATTCCAGACCCCTCTCATCATCCTACCTTTAATGAGTGGGGGGCAGGTCCAATATGACGGTTTTCCAGTGCATGGATCTATAGGGTTAGGTGATCCGCACCCAGATCTACGGTTGAGGTCCCATTCTATAACCTCCCACCCCCCCCCTCCCCATTCTACCTTTAATGGGGGGTTGGGGTCTGATATAGGTAGTTTTCTAGTGTGGGCCCCTTTTCTATCATGGAGCCTCCCCCTTGCATCACCCCCCTTCCTCTTGCCACTTGTGTTCCACTAAGCATCATATCCACCAGTCACATCACTCGCATCCCCCTTGTCTCATTATGCCACACTTTCCTTCCACTCACCCCTGTGGCATATCATTTTCTGTTTTGCTCCCTCTTGTCTTCCCACACTTGTCCCTCTCTCTACCACTTCATCCTGTTATAAGAGAAGCGTTATACCTCGAAAAATCACATCTCACCACTATATCTCTGTGGCCCCCACAAGATCTGCCACATCCATCCACTAGCCTCCCCTCGTCTCACTTCCACACCTAGTATTCCAAATCACCCCTACCTGGTCACCGCTCATATGCCTCTTCCTGTCAGGTGCCACAGTCTTCACATATACCTCCAGGACTTACCATGAAATCCTTTAGTAGATCAAGGTGGTAGCACGAGAATACCTCCACGTCCCAAAGGTCCAAATTTGACCAGGGCAATCTCCGATCCAAAGAAAGGAGTTATTGAAGTGGTTGGTGGTGGGTGGAAATTGTATCCACCATAAATGGAAGGTCCAGGAGAAGACTGTCGACTTGTCAACTCCTCACAGACTCATTCTAGAACATGATGGCATTTGACCAAAATGCAGGATGGTCTAGAGACTGTGTGTACAATCTGCCAGTAAACATGCAGATGTAATGCCTTCAATGCAGTAACTCGAAGATTCTGTTGGGTTTTTATCCAAGTATATGAAGGCATTTTTTCCATTTTTGTAGGCATTGCTGGTAGAGCTAAGCTCCCTATTGTAAAGTTTTGATGAAGCACTGGTTTTCGCTGGTTATGCATCTATAAGTGAATCTTCTTGTTTAATGACAGACAACTTTCTTACTACATCTTATTTCTCCCTAATGCAGAAAGAGTTCATGATTGATTGACTCACATGAATCATTGTGACTGTTTTATGATAAATGCTTCATTGTAGCACTGTTATGACTTCTTTCAGTGGTCTTGTAACTTGAATATAAGAAATTCTTGTGTTTAATTTTATCTTCTCCGAGCTATTGAAATCTTGATGCCCACAACAGACCTTTGCAGTTTATCTTCGAAATATTTTCCTCCCACTCACCCTTATTACAACTTATTGTATGAATTTAATCAAGACCTCTCATGTTCATGCTTAGCCTCATTCTAGAGTTTTGAGTCAAAACGATATTGTTTTGAGTTTACTTCCAGTCGATCACCCTTTTATAAACCAATCGTGACATAAAACTGATGGGCCTCAAGCTCTACTCCCGTTGCAATCCAGGAGTGACTTCTAATTCTAATAGCTGCAATCTATCAAAGGGAATTTTCGACTGTGACGATCCCTAAAAACATTGTTTAGGGCCTCAAAATGGCCCCACAAGTCAGGGACCCAAAAACTAGGAAAATAACTGCCAAATTGGAAAACTGCCAAATGGAACTAGTTGGAATAGGTGGGAGGCCACCGAAATCCATAACTGCGAGGGGGTATCCACTATTGATTTCCATGAGACTTGTTCAAAATAAGAGTGAGGACAATGATTTCATCAATGATGTGGCATGCCAACAAAGCAATCAAATTTTCCCTAGGATGATATGTGTCATTTGTTGGTTTGTTGATGAGATTCTGAAAAGGAAAGATAGTGGTATCCATTGATCGCATCGGTGATTTAATGAGAAGATATGTACCATTGGATCTAGACGCCTCATCTTCGAAAATGGGGGAGGTTGGTAAGGTTACATTCGACCAATAATTGTTGATGCTAATGGAGAAATCGCCAATGATGATGGGAGTCGGGGATAATGAAAATTGTTGATTAGTGGAGGGATGAGGTGAAACCTCCACCGTAGATCTTGTGGGTTACATCCAAAAACTGTGTAAACCTTGGGATTTTGGAGTTATCCTCTTCGTCAAATGAAATCATTGATGTTCTCTAAACCGTAGAGATCAAGAGTTGAGAGTCATAGGATTTGGGGGAGTTACTCCTTGGTGTATCATCGTCGGAGTTTCTCTAGTGGGACTGAACTATGAGATAAGAAGTCCCGATGATGACCAAAGGTGGGCCAAAGAATCAATCCCATGAATCTAATTTGTCACTGCCACGTTGGATATCATGGTTAAAAAGAACGACCACATGCTAAAGATATTTTTGTTGACCAATGAAGGCCTTGAAACTATGAGAGGTTATAACTTTTGATCCTGAGCTTGGAACTGAGCATGGTTATAGTCATTGGGAAAATATAAACGACTAGAAGATGATAGCATTATCAAGAAAAGGTTTTGAGATAGTTGAGGAAAGAGAAAATTTTAATGCCCCATCCCTTAAAAGGATACTTAAGGGAGTTGGGTTTGTTACACAAACCATCTTCTAATGGTGACAAGGGATAAAAATCGAAAAATAAGAAGAATGACATACATTGAAACTTTTGTGGGAACAATGGTCAAGTGGAGTCTAAATGTTTTAAGAAGATGGAAGTCTTAGAAGAAGCGATGAAGAAGAAAAACATCAATATACATTCTTCTTCTTCTTCTCATGGACATGCACTTTCTACTTCTGGTTTCTCCTTCAATGCAAGTTCTACTTATTCTTATGATGAGTGGTTTATTGATTCAATATCATCTTATCATATGGCTAAGGATAAATCCATATTTTCTACTCTAAATGAATGTAACACTAAGAAAATATTTGTTAGCGATGATAGATCTCTTAGTGTTGTAGAGTATGGAACATTTCAGGTAGATAATGATCATTTCAATGATGTATTATGTGTTCTAAGTCTTTCCTACAACCTTCTATCAATATATCAGATCACTCATTCAGGTGAAGGTAAAACCATAGAGTTTTCACCTAACCAAGTTATAATTAWRGATTTAAAATATCCTTAGCATGTCCTCACAATTGGAATTGTTGATAATATTACCAAGTTATACAAATTTGACAAATTTGGGTCATCACCTTTTCCATCAATATTTATTGTTCATAGCGATGACTTGAGCAAACTTTCACATGAACGGTTTGGTCATCTAAACTATCACTCATTGCAACAAATATGTAATCAACATACACTGATTGGTATTCCTCTTGTTTATTCCAGAGATGGTGTTTGTTTTGGTTGTGTTATCAACAAAAATCAACAGAATATTTTTGACAAATGTGCCTAGATCTTTCCATGCCTTATCCCCTTTGCAAGGTATTCACAATGTCTTGTGTGGTCTTCCTTCTTCTCCTTTTCTTGGGTGCAAGTATTTCTTAACTTTCATTGATGAATTCTCCAGATGCACTTGGGTTTACTTATTAAAACTTAAGAGCATTCAACATTTGACATTTTTTTGGCCTACAAGACCCTTGTAGAAAAAGAATATGGGCATTAACTTCAAATATTAAGAACAGATAATGGAGGTGAATATGTGAACAACAAATTTACAAGTTACTGCACTACATAGGGCATTAAAATGAAACTTACTTTTCCATATACACCACAAAAAAATGGTGTTGTTGAGAGAAAGAATCACACATTAAATGAAATGGCTAATTGTATGATCCAATCTAAGGGATTACATATTCATTATTGGGAGGAAGCCATGAATTGTGTAAATTACATAATAAATTGCACTCCCACAAAGGCTCTAAAAAATATAACATTAGATGAAGCATGGAATAAAATTAAGCCAGATGTAAGTCACTTCTATGTATTTGGAAGTATAGCATGGGCTCACACTCCTAATGAGAAAAGGAAATATTTACAACCTAAAAGTGAGAAGTGTGTTTTTTTTGGATATTCTAAAGATGTCAAAGGTTACATACTTTTTCAACCGCATTCTAATTAAATTATTATTAGAACAGATGTTAAAATTGATGAAAATTGCTTGGCCTATGAGCCTAATTCAAAGTTTTTGCCTTCTTTGGCTTGTGAGTCATATTTGACATTTGTGCCATATTTTATTCCTATTCTAGTTTCTTCTTTAGATTATGATGACAATGGGGATGAAAATCCACCTCTGCATACTCACCTTCCTTTAGATGACTCCATTGAACATGAACCTGTACCAACACCATTGCTTCCTAAATAGGTCTACTCAACACGAGAAGCAACTGGTGATCTTTCCGGTGATCCCTCATATCAATATTAGACATGTTCATAGTTCCAACAAACCTTGTAATAACCCTAGGTTGAACCCTAATTGTAAATGTAAATGCAAATGTACTTAAGTTGGTGAGTTGTTTGATATATTTTTGCATGCACTTTTCATGGTATAGTGTGCACATGTAGTGTGCACTAAAATGATGAAGTGTGCACATTACAGGATACTGCACATAACAAACTTAAGTGCACACAATTTTTAGGCTAGGGAGAATTTGTGTATATGTTTGTATTTTATAGGCTGGTGAGCCAGTTATTATAAGCCAGGAGGCTTATGTGTTGAATTAGGAAAAAGATCCTAGATGCTAAAGGCCAATGAGCCTATTTTTGTATATTTCTAATCATT
>JASDQU010254386.1:0-16053 GCA_032191745.1 Picea mariana | reverse complement strand
ATTTGGGTAATAAATTAAGGGGCTTAATAACTTTAATTTAATCCTTATGAAACTTTATGTATGACAGGTTAAGGATAAGATAATAAAGGAGGGGATAAGGTAATAAAGGAGGGGATAAGGAAATTAATGGAGGGGAGGAGAGTAGGTGAAGGGTAGATATGACGGGGAAGAGTCCTATGGGAGAGGGGATGATTATGAGAATTTGGGGGGAGGAAGAATTATTGGAGAGGAGAAGGCTGTAGTTCTGGTTTGGATATTTTCTGGTTTTTGTTGTTGGGTTCTGGAGTTTTGGTGAACCATTGCAGGGGGCACCGGGTTGCTAGGGGTTTTGGGCATGGGGGCCAGGATTCCTTATGGTATCCTGGAGTTAGGGAGCCGGATAGGCTGCTCCTAGCTGGCTGGGTGGTTAGTCGGTTTGGGTAGGGTTTGGTCAAAGTAACAGGCTGGACAAAGCAACAGGCTGGACAACCAGATCAACGGGAATTAGCATCAGGCAGAGGTATTTTTAATTATGAATTTGATGAGTTATGTGATGATTAAGTAAATTTATAGATTGATGTTCATAAATTCAAATTTATGCTGCTTATATGCTGAATGAAACTGCTGATTGCTTGCTGATTAATCTTATTGTTTAAACGTTATGAAATTTTTAGACTTAATTAAATTGGTCCCTACATGAGATGATATGTCTCCTAATTTCTAGCTATAAAATAGGATCTTATCAAAACTATATCTAGAAAGTAGGATCCTTAGAAACTAATTGTTATGTATAAAAAGTGATCTGATTGAAAAAATTAAGGGTTGATTGATTGAGAACCATTGGCCATTTGTTAGAAAACTTTGTTTCAAATTGTAATACAAAGACTTATTTCATTCTGGTATTAAATGGAAAAGGCTATCTGATGGTTATATTTCTATTCTTGTCTATATTTCTATATTTTTATTACTTAAATGCATGTTAATGTTTTTCTAAGCATTCGATGTATCTTGTTTGTGAGTAAGCGAGTGAAAGATTTATTGTTTTCTTGTTCATAATCATAATTGTATTCGTACATTTATCTTGTTCTTGAATGATATTTGGGATAAAAATTTTCATATGTGAGTGGACAAATTGAAAGATTACATATTTCCCGTGTCTTTCATATTACATTTTCCATCTAATTTATCATATTGACTGTCATTTACTAAACCATTGAGATATGGATTTACTCTTGAATTTTTGAGATTGCTATATTTATATTATCGTTGACCCAATCTTTAAACCAATTTCAAAACCCAATCCACATCCTTATCCATAAAAATCATCGCAATAAATTGATGATGCCCTAGCTTGCCCTTTAGAAGTAAAGTGCAACTTTAGGGACTAACAGTACCAATGATATAGATACCTTGTCGAATGTATCAAAGGTTAATGACCCATATCTACAAGCAATTTTTGGAGTTCAATTCCCCTCACAATGCACGTGCGTCACTAAAATTCCATGTAGAACTCGGTTAGTTACCATATCTATTATAATAGTAGAAAATAGAGACATTGCAGAGAATAACAATGAAACAAAACAATAGATGAAACCAAAACACCAAAATAATATCTTTAATGATAAGAAACAATGTTCACTTGCCTCTTTGAGGGTGAAACCTCCAGTACAGAAACACTCTATTACAATAATTATGAAGAAAAACTTATCTTGCCCTCGACTTCTATTTATACTAAATGTATCTACCATAAGAACAATCTAGAGGAAGATCTTCTAGAAGCGAAAGCTTCTATTAGGTCTTCTTGCATTTGACTTATTATTCCTTACTACTAGGCCTTATTAATATTGGATTTTATTACATGGAAAATATATTATTCTACCTACATGAGGGGTTAGGGAGGTTAGGTCCCTAACATGCCCTCCCCCTTAAAAATAGTCTTGTCCTCAAGGCTTTAGATAAGGAAATTGTTACAGAATGGTAGTTGGCTCCCAGGTGGTATCTTCTAGAGTTGTATCTTTCCATTGTACTAGCACTTCCTTGATGGTGTGATGGTGGAGATGGTGCTCACATTGGTCCAAGACTACTTGTGTCTATAACCAGATGGATCCCTCTTCATCCAACTCAAGGAGACTGGTTTGAGTTTGGAACTTAGTTCCAATCACCTTATTTAAGCATGGGACATGAAAAACTAGATGGAGCTTATAATGACTTGGAAAGGATAATTGGTAGGCGACCAGTCCCACACACTTGAGAATTGTATAAGGAGCATAAAATTTAGGGGCAAGTTTCTGACAATGTTCATCCTTGAGTGAAGTCTTCTTATAAGGTTGCATTCAAAGATACACCTAGTCTCCTTGAGCAAATTGATGTTCAAAACGACCTTGATATGTTTGTTTCTTCATTTGATTCTGAGCCATTACCAAACTATCTTCGAGAGAATGGAGAATAACCTCGCGAATTATAAGAGTTTGGTCAACTTCCTGAACCTTTGAGACACTTGGCATGTATGAGAGAATGGAAGGTGGATTTTGTCCATATACTTCTTCAAAAGGAGTCATGTGAGTAGTTGTATGGTAAGAGGTGTTGTACCACCATTCAATGAGTGGTAGACATTGAGCCCACTAATTCTACCTCTCATATGCAAAACACCTCAAATATGTTTCCATCCACTTGTTGACAAATTCAGTTTGGCCATCAATCTGAAGATGATAGGTTGTGCTAAGATGCAATTGGTTTCCTTATAGCCTGAACAATTCTTACCAAAAATTGCTGGTGAAAGTGGGTTCTCAGTTAGAAACAATAGAATGAGGCATGCCATGAAGCTAGAATATATGATCCATGAAAAGTTTAGCCACGGTGGAGGTGGTAAATGGGTGTTGAAGAGAACATAAGTGAACATATTTGGAAAGATGATCAACTACTACCATGATGACTGATTTATTGTTCGATTTAGGTAAGCCCACAATGAAATCCATAGAGATATCCCTCCAAATAGCGGGTGGAATAAAAATAGGTTGTACTTTTCTAGGATCCTTGACTGTTTCTCTCTTGTTCTGTTGACATACATCACATTTTTCCACAAAAGCATGGACGTTCTGTTTCATACCATCCCATAAAAATAGTGTTTGACCCTGTCATAGGTTTTGGTAAACCCTGAGGGCCCAAATGTGGGTGTAGCATGAAGCTCAAAAAACATTGTGGATTTAAGTTGTGATTTTTTACTTAAATACAGATGGCCTTTGTAGCGAAGCTCATCATTGTGTCAAGAGTACCTTGGGAAAAATAGATAATTATCTTGTAATTGTTGGATTAGACACGAAATTTCAGGATCTTGTAGGCATTCTCGGTGAACAACTTGGAGCCAATCTGGTACAATGAAGGAGAGGGAAAATAGGGACCCCTCATCTTCATTTTTTCTTGAAAGAGCATCAGAAACTCCATTGTCTTTAACTTTATTGTAAATGATCTCATAATCATATCCAAATGGCTTATTCACCCACTTTTGTTTCTCCAGGGATGAAAGATGTTTCTCCAAAAAATACTTGAGGCTTTGATGATCTGTCTTAATTTGGAAGTGTTTCCCCAATAGATAAGGGCACCAAAGATCCATGGCATGCAAAATATCCAACATTTCCTTTTCATATATTGATTGGCCCAAATTTCGCTCTGATAGTTGTTTGCTGGTAAGGTCAATGACTAATCATATTGCATAAGGACGACTCCAATTCATTTCCCTTAAGCATCACATTCTAGGAAAAAGGTCTTTGTGAACTCTGAAAGGGCTAGGACAAGAGTAGTGCACATAGACTCCTTCAAGGCTTGGAAGGAATTATTAGTTGTTGGAGTCCAAGTGAAAGCATTCTTTTCAAGGAGAGCAGTGAGAGGGACTGTAGTTTTTCCATAATTCTTAACAAACTTGTGATAATAGCCTGTTAAACCCAGAAAAAACATGCAATATTTTGAGATTCTTGGCATGATGCCAATCCTACATAGCTTCAATTTTCTTAGGATCCACCCTAACACCATCCTTGCCAACAATATGACCCAAGTACTCCATTTCTGAATCTCCAAAATCATAGTTAGATTGTTTGAGGAAAAGTTGGTGTTGAGAGAGTAGATGAAGAAATCAATCCACATGAGCAAGATGGGATGTCCATGTTTTACTATAGATGAGAATATCATCAAATAAAACTAAGACAAAATGACAGAGAAAAGGATGGAATATGTGATTCATGAGGATTTGGAAAGTGGAGAAAACATTACACAAGCCAAAGGGAAAGAACAATAACTCATAGTGGCCCTCATGAATTCGAAATGAAGTCTTAGGAATGTTTGCCTCTTTCATACGTATCTAGTGGTATCCAGAATGAAGGTCAAGTTTAGTAAAGTATTGGGAACCACTTAATTCATCCAAGAGATCATCAATGACAAGAATGGGAAATTTTCCTTTGATGGTGACTTTGTTGAGGGCGCGAAATTCAGGACACATGCACCAAGATATTTCTTTATTAAGTACCATGACCACAAAAGAAGAATAAGGGATAGTACTAGGATGGATAACACCTGTGGCGAGAAATTCTTGAACAATTTTCTCAATTTCATTTTTTTGGGAAAAGGGATGACGATAGGGATGAATATTGAGAGGAAGGTTGTCAAGGATAAGAGGAATGGAATGATCATGAACACCATGGGAAGGGGGAAGTGTCTGGGGAGTGGGAAAAACAACTTGATGTTTGGAGAGGAGGGATTGGAGGTTAGGATGCACAAAGGGTGTCTCAGTGGCATGAATGGAATGGAGTTGTGTAATGCTTGGAAAGACAATCAACTACCACCATGATGATTGATTATTGCCTGATTTAGGTAATCCCACAATGAAATCCATAGATATTTCCCTTCAAATAGTGGGTTGAATCAGAAGTGGTTGGAGTGTGCCAGGGGATTTGATTTTTTCTCCCTTGTTACGTTGACAAACATCACATTCAACCACAAAAGTGTGAACGTACTTTTTCATACCATCCCAGAAAAAAGAATGTTTGACCCTATCATAGGATTTTGTAAACCCTGAGCCCCTAGTTGTGGGAGTAGTATGAAGCTCAGAAAGCAGCGTAGATTTAAGTTGTGACTGTTTAATTAAATATAAATGACCTTTGTAGAGAAGCTCATCATTGTTCCAAGAATACCCTGGGGAAATTGGAGAATTATCTTGCAACTGTTGGATCAGATGCAAAATTTTAGGATCTTGTAGCCATTTCTGGCGAATATCTTGGAGTCAATATGGGACAATGAAGGATAAGGATAAAAGGGACCCTTCATATTCATATTTTTAAGAAAGAGCATCAACAACCACATTTTCTTTCCCTTTCTTTTAAATGATCTCATAATCATATCCAAAGAGCTTAGTTACCCATTTGTGTTTCTTTGGAGAGGAAGGTCATTGCTCCAGAAAATAATTGAGTATTTGATGATCTGTCTTAATTTGGAAGCGTTTCCCCAAGAGATAAGGGCGACGGATATCTACTGCATGAAGAATAGCCAAAATTCCTTTTCATGGATTGATTGGCCCAAATAGCCATCTGACAATTATTTGTTGGTAAAGGCCAAAGGTATTCCCTCTTGCATAAGGACTGCTCCAATTCTTCTCCCGGAGGCATCACATTCTAGGACAAAGGTATTTGTGAAATGAGGAAGGGCCAAGACCAGAGTAGTGCACATAATTGCCTTCAATGGCTGAAAGGCCTGATCAGCTGCGGGAGTCCAAGTGAAAGATTTTTTTTAAGTAGAGCAATGAGAGGCATTGTAATATTTCCATAATTATGAAAAAACTTGCGATAATATCATGTTAAACCTAGAAAACCATGCAAGATTTTGATAGTCTTGGGGAGATGCCAATCCTGCATGGATTCAATCTTCTTAGGATCCACCCGGACACCATCCTTGGCAACAATTTGACCCAAGTACCCAAATTCTGAGGCACCAAAGGCACATTTAGAGTGTTTTAGGAAAATTTGATGCTGAGAGAGTAGATGAAGAACTTGATCCACATGGGAAAGATGGGATTGCCAATTTTTACTATAGATGAGAATATCATAAAAAAAACTAAGACAAAATGACAGAGAAAAAGATGGAAGACATGATTCATGAGGCTTTGAAGGTATAGGGGGCATTACAAAGAACAAAGGCAATGACTAAGAACTCATAGTGATCATCTTGAGCTCGAAAAGAAGTCTTGTGGATGTGAGTGTCTTGCATATGGATCTAGTGTAGCCTAAACGCAAATCAAGTTTGGTGAAATACTGAGCACCACTCAACTCATCCAATATATCATTAATGACAAGAATGGGAAACTTGTCCTTTATGGTTAGTTTATTGAGGGAATGAAAGTTAGGACACATGTGCCAAGTACATTCTTTCTTAAGTTCCATGAACACAGGAGAAGAATAAGGGTTGGTACTGGTGCGTATAGCATCCACTTGGAGCAATTCCTGCACGATTTTCTCAATTTCATTCTTTTTGGAAAAAGGATGATGATAAGGGTGAACATTGGGAGGAAGACTACCAGGAAAAAGGGGTATGGAATGATCATGAACACCACAAGAAGGCAGAAGTCCCTGAGGAGTGGAAAAAACAACTTGGTGTTTGGAGAGAATAGCTTGGATGTGAGGATGCATAGAGGGTGTTGCAACTGCGTGAATAGAATGGAGTTGAGAAATAATACCGGAGTGGCCTTTATTGAGGATTTTTTCTATGCGATGGGAATTGATAATCTCGAGAGAACTAGCTATGGGAATTTGGAAGTGATACTTTTGTCCATCATGTTGGAATTGCATGGTTAATTCCTTAAAATCCATAAGAACGGGACCCAAAGTGTGTAACCATTCAACACCTAACACAATGTCACACCCGCCCATTTCGATGGAAAACATATGAGATTTCAAGTGGTATTGTCCAATTTGAAGACGTACATTTTCACAACTCCCACCACATTTCATGGACCCACCATTGGCTATCATGATTTGAAAATTATTGATAACACGAATATAGAAATTGGTTTCTTGGGAAATGGGATGATGAATAAAATTTTGGGTGCTACCACTATCAAATAGGATGATGACCTTCCTATTCTTAATATAGTGAATGAGCTTGAAGGTTTGGGGAGAAGAGAAGCTAGTGAGAGCATGCAAGGAAATGAGTGGTTCAACTTTAGGTGAGTCAGCGGGCTCTGGGGTAACATTGGGAAGGGAGGGCTCTTCAACAAGTGGAACTATCACATATTCTTCAAGAACATATTCGGAAATGGCCATAATTTTTTTTTTCCCTACACTTGTTCCCGAAAAAATATTTTTCATCACAATTATAGCGAAGACCCTTCAATTGGCATTGAACCATTTCATCCCTAGTTAATTTCTAGATCTTGAAGGGAGTGACGGGGGGGTTCGGATTAGTGGGTCGAGGGCGAGGAACAAAAGATGGGTTTTTGTTTTGAGAAAAAACAACTTGTTGGGATTCTTTAGCACGTTTAGTAGCTTTCAAACAAGTCTAAGGGCAGGCCATGAGAACCTAGGATCAGATTTCATCCTTTAGGCCACTGATAAAGAATTCATGAAAGAAAGCATATGGCATGCCCTTGGTTCGAAAGGCCAAATGCTCAAAAGAAAATATAAAGTCTTACACTATACTTGACTATTTCAACTTGGTCAAACGAACGAGATAGTGGGTATCAGTGTCAAAGTGGTCATAGAGCTATGCAACAAACGGGATCCAGGAAATATACCCTTGATTTGAATTTTTACCCCATTGCCACCATTTCCATCATTCATGATCTATATGGAGGACAACATAATGAATTTTGGCCAATTCATCAGTAATACCATGTAGAGAAAAATGATGCTCCATTTGAGTGACCCAACCCGTAGGATCGAAGCCACCAAATTTATTTACCTCGACATAGGGAATATGAGGGTCATGCTGAAAGGAGTTGGATTGAAAATGTAGAGAATGAGAGGAATCAACAACATTGAGTTGGTCCGAAGAGGAAGGACCAGAAGGGAGGTTCAACAACTGGTTAACAGAAGACTGGAGGGTGTTAAATCCATGGTGTCAAATATGTGCTCGACTCGGTTTCTAATTGTGCAAGGCAGAAGTTGGTAGAGGAAATTTCCAAGGTTGCTTCATTGATGGAAGCTTGTAGGTTTTGGTTGTGAGTGGTGGCCATTTGGAGAGGGGAAGTGCAGGTAAGGAAAAATGGGTGGGTGGGACCAAAAAAAGGACTTGTAAGTGATAGGTACTAGGAAGATAAGGGAAATAAGGGAAATATAATGGAATAGGTGGAAAAATGGGGAAGCTGAGAAGGGCTCGGGTCCACTGGATTTTTTTTTTAAATGAAAGGTATGACTGTGATCAGGGAGAAAAGGGGAGTCCAATGGAATAGGTCCCAAATAAGTGTGTCGGCGGGACCACTATACTCTTTTTTTATTACTCATGTGGAGTTATACTCCGATCTGAAGAATACTGTAGTGATGAAATGCCCAAATTCTTAACAGGAAGAAATGTGTAGTAATTTCACAATGTGAATGCAGGAGGCATAGTTGCATGGCAATATATATTGTCTGTTCATTTTTTTTTTCCATCCCAAGGGTTAGGGTATTCAAGGGTTATACAATCAAGGGTTTTCCCTGTGCTATAGCTCTCTGATATACATGCAGGTTCCAACAGTAGTACTCGGCTAATATGTCAGGGCACCAACTAAGGAGTCTAGACCATTCCCTTAGCCATACTACCTGAATACCCAGGTACTAAAGATTATATTCCCAAGTGTTTTTCTCAGTGGCACTAGAGAAATCAGGCGGTTGATCGGTTTATCTATGGAGGGATTCATGAGATCTAGATTGATCCATATACAGGTGTTTTCTGATATGCTACCACTCGAAGGGGTACCAACAGGGGTTACAAGGGTGGCCAATAGATGTGCGCTTAAGTACCACTTGTATTTCCTACGTGTATGACTCCCCGACCGCAAGTTTATGCACATAATGCCAGATCTCCGTAGCTTTAAGACGTCAGAATACGTCTCTACCCTGAAAAAAATAACCCACAATTGTTTTCCCAGGAAAGTGCTATGATACCACTTGTAAGGTACCACAACACCATAATTATACCTTTATTGATAGGAAACAATGTTCACTTTCCTCTTCAAGGAGAAAAACTCCAACAGAGAAGAGATATGTTACAATAATTTTCCAATACAAAACTTCTCATACCCTCTACTATTATTTATACTAAATCTATCAATCCAAAAGAACAATCTAGAGAAAGATCCTTCTAGAAGCGAAAGATTCTATTAGGTCTTCTTACAATTGACTTATTCCTCCTTATTGCTAGGCCTTATTAATATTGACCTTTATTACATGGAAACATATTATTCTACCCACTTGAGGGGTTAGGTTGGTTAGGTCCCTAATAGTCAAAGCTTTCATAAATCTCTCCAAAAAATTGTTTCTAGGCCACATACCCTTGGCAATATTTTTTTCTCCATTTCCACCATTTCCAACATTCTTGATCATGATGGATAACACCATACCATAGTTTTTCCAACTCATCGGTAATGTCGTACAAAGAGAAAAAATCTTCCATTTGAGTTACCCATCTACTGTGATCTGAGCCATCAAATTTTTTCACATCCACTTGAGGAAGGTGTAGGTCATGCTGAAAGTGATGGGACTAAAAATTCTAGAAATTGGAGGAAGTCTCACCTTCGAGGTGAAAAGGTTGGTTAGATGGGGTAAGGTCTCTAGTAATATTCATCTTGGCATAGATCTGCGAAGCGAAGGATTCAAGTTGGGTATAGAGGTCATGTTTCAGGGTTTCCATTTTGGTGCCTATGGTGGAATGAATTTTGTTATTGACAATGGTAATATTGGCACTGAGTTTCTACATTTCCTTCTAGGCCTCTGAGAAATCAGATGACAATGTATTGGGGCAATCTTCAAGGTCTTGGTTACGGGTGTGGTCCATGATGATGAAAGGGGGAACCGAAAAGGGGAAGGTGGGACCACACAAAAGATGGGTTATGGGTGAAGGGTATCATGATGATCAGGGTGAAGAGGGGAATCCAATGGGGTAGGTCCCAAATAAGGGGGTTAGAAGGGGGCCAGGACCACAGAACAAAAGTTGAAAAATGATAGGTGATTAGAACGAAAAGAGGAGTCCAATGGGATCGGTATAAAATAAGGGTGTAGGTAGGCCCCAAACATTGTTTTCTACTCCTTTGGATTTGTACTCCAAACTAAATAATACTATAGTGGGGAAATGCCCAAATTCTTAATAGGAATAAATATTTAGTAATTTTGCAACCCAAATGCAGATGGCTAGGTAGCACAAAAATAGATCTTTTATGTTCGTATTATGTTCTATTTTCATCCCAAGGCTTAGGTTTTTCACGGTTCCTATAGAAAATGGTTTTCCCTGTGTTATAGCTCTCTGATATATGTGCAGGGTCGAACGGTAGTACTCCACCCAATATCTCAGGGAACCAACTAAGGAAGCTAGACTATACACTTAGTTGTACTACCCTATTACCCAGGTACTAGAGAGTATCTTCCCAGGTGTTGTTCTTGGTGGCACTATCGCAGTCAAGCAACAAATTGGTTTATCTATGGAGGGCTTCAGGATATCTAGGCCAACCCATATATTGGTGTTGTCTAATGCGCTACCACTTGAAGGGGTATCAAAATGGGTTACAAGGGTGGACAATGATGGGCTCTTAAGTACCACTTGTATTTCATGTGTGTATGCTTCCTCAATTGCATATTTATACGTTAAACAATAGATCAATGTAGATTTAAGACACCGAAATATGTCTCTACCTTGAAAAAAAATTACCCACATTTTCTGCCAAGGAAAGTGTTGTGATACCACTTGTTAGGTACCAGATCTATATAATAGCATAAAAAATAAATACTTCTTAGAATAACAACGAAACAAAACAATAGATGAAACCACAACACCAAATAATACCTTTAATGATAGGAAACAATGTTCACTTTCCTCTTCGAGGGGGAAACCTCTCACAGAGCAATGATCTATTATAATAATTCTCAAGACAAAATTTATCATGCCCTCGACTCCTATTTATACTAAATCTATCTACCACAAGAACAATCTAGAGGAATATCTTCTAGAATCTTTTGCTTCTATTAGGTCTTCTTACATTTAACTTATTCTTCCTTATTAATAGGCCTTATTAATTTTGGCATTCATTAGATGGAAAATATATTATTTTTCCTACATGAGGGGTTAGGGAGGCTAGGTCCCTAACAAAATCCATGGGTTGAATTTATACAAATGAAATGGATACCTTTCTATATGCCTTGATTTAACATTTTTGCGAAGGATCCATATTGACAAGTAGTTGTTTTTGTGTTCCATCCCCCTTGAAGTGCTTGTGCATTGCTACAACTCTACATATAACTTTGTGGGTTGAATTTCCACCAGTAACGTTGGTACCTTGTTGAATGCCTCGGTGTAGCATTTTGTTATTTACCAATATGCACATATAGTTTTCCTTAAGTTCAATCCAACCCATAATGCCCATGATTTTCTATAACTCCATGAATTGAATTTATACAAATGATGAGCACCTTCTGAATGCCTTGAACTTGGATTTTGGTTAAGAACCCATATGCACAAGTAGTTGTAATTGAGATTGGGTACCTAACTAAATGTTGCAAGTTCTCACATTTGAGCTCTTATTGAATGGCTTCATTGTGTAAGGGTTAATTAGTTTCATCACAAAATCCACCACCAATGATCAAATTTGAAGAGTCTATCCTAATTTCAATTTAAAGGGGTTATATCCATGCATCCCTTCCATCATGAAAAATTCCAAAAATAGTTGTCTTCAANGGTTGAGGAGAAATGAATTTTTGAAGATGACAAAGTGAATTGTACATGTAGGCTCTGAAGACAATTAAAGAAAAGAATTACAAAATAAGAAAGTGTCAGGTCGGCCCTAAATATAAATTGTAATTGCAATAAAAACTAATAATAAGCATACTTCGTAATTTCTAATGTGGCCTTTGGATGGGAAAACCATAGAGATTTTAACATTCAAATGTTAAATAATAAGTTACCCACATTATTTTAAATATCATCAAGACTTCAAATATTGAGTGTATAAATCTTGATTGTATGTGCCCCCAAAAATGATTTCAATAACAATGCATCTACATTGGTCCAATTCAGAAGAATTTCAAAGTATTAAAAATCACAATAATTTTATTTTTTTTAAATTAATAAAAAATATCTCAATACATTAAAGCACCCAAAAACTAGTAAATTACATGAAAAAATGATACAAACGGTTCTCTATTTAGTTCATACCTTAAATGCCTTATAAGTAGAAAAAATAATGATTATCCCTATTTAATTGATACCTTAAATGCCTTATAAGTATAAAGGGAATATGGTTGTCCCTATTTAATTGATATTTCAAAGACCCTAAGTAGTGTTATACCTCATATTGTATGTGGTTCCACATTGTGATTTTCATCACATTGATGGAGTTTGTTGTTGGTCCGTTGGAGATGTTTCAATGGATTTGGGGTACACGCTCTCTTTCTTTTCTTGGAGATGTTACTTCTTGGTTGAGTTGGTGTTTTGGATTAGAGAGGACTATTGGATCAGGGTTTCAAACCTAGGGTTAGAAAGAATTCACCAACAAATACTTCATTCGTGTCAGAATATTCATTATTCAAGGACTGAAGAATGACTCACTTGAGATGTGCATGAGAATAACAAAGACCGAATGTTCGTCCATAACATGAGATATTAATACACATGGGAAATAATTAACTAAGAGTTTCACATTAGACAATACTCAGTCATATCAACATTCATCTCAACAATGCATAGTCTAACATCTATAACAACACACATTCATAAAATAATACATGATAGGAAGGATGAACTCGAGCTTAATGGATTATTTCATTACTCATAGTGAAACATTCAGATACATGGAGAGTCGTATCCTACATAGAGAACCATTAATATTGAATCCAAGATCATAGATTGATATCTTGATCTAATTTCTCTTTCCTATTCCATTCTTAGCTCTGCAATTACAATCAACCAACCACAACTAGACGAGCAAAAATGTTGACACTTACATGTTCACATGCATTCTCTATATCTCTTCAAGAGCATGGAAATCATAACAAATTTTCCAGCTCACCAACAACCTCACCCGTGACCAATCATCTAGTTACAAAAATGGTTACAATCATTACTTTGATATTCATTAATTTGATATGCATGTGATATTTATACAAATCCTTATTGTTACACACCAAAATGTCACACCTATTTACACCTATGTTTCCCAAGTGTCATAAAGTTCCATATGCACCTTACTAAGTGTCGCATGCACTTTGTCAAGTGTTGTATGCACCTTACTAAGGTTCGCATTCCCTTTACTAAGTGTCACAACTCCTTGACACCATGAAAGAACATTTTTCATAATCCCTAAGTCATTTTGGAGGAAGAAACCCATCATTTGAAAGATGGAAACATGCCTTTTACCTGGAATTTTGACCATTTTTCGACGGTTTTTGAAGGTCAACGCCCCCCTTCCCATGTATAGTGATAATCGATCTCCTATAAATGCCCCCCTACCCATGTATAGGAAGAATCGATCTCCTATCAATGCCCCCCTACCCTTGTATAGAGAGCGTTGATCCCCTTTTTCAATGCCCCGTGTTCAGTTATAAGGGAACATTGATGTGATCAAAGGAGGTTATAACCATCCCATGGCCTTTTTCTAAGGGAAAAGATCCAAGGAGATTGAAGTTTGTTTGGGTCAAGGATTCAAGTCACCCTACTTGGCTCCATCCTAGAAAACCTCAAGAAGCCAAATCCCAACTTATGAAGTAAAATCTTCAACCATTTCCCAAATGATCTCATGGTGGTTCATCCTCCCAATAATATATATTGAGGGTATTTCCATTGGGAAAGGGAGAGGAATCCATTGAAGAATCATCATTTTGATCTCAATACATTTGTGTAAGGGATGGACTAGAGATGTTGGAGAAGTTTTTTCAACGTCAAAGGTGATTTGTAAGTGCTTTCTTTATTGTCTTTCCATTAATATAAACTTGGCCTATTCCCCTCAAGTTCACGTGTTCAAACATATTCTTGTCTATTTTTGTTTTAATCATCATAGATAGATCTATTTTTCCTAACCGTATAGAGTAGAAGAAAGAGATTCCATATTGTCCATTGAAGGTGTTGTCTTGTGCCTAGGATCTTGGAGATCAAGGTTAGAGGTTGGAGTAGCAAAGACAACCATCGTAAAAATGTATGCCACATTCTCTTCCTTCTCATTTATGTTATTCAAGATAGGTATAAAAGGATTTTAGTGTCCATTTGTTTGCGTCTATATTTGGATCAAAGAAGGGGTCTTGGTCAATCAAAGAAGGGGTTTTGGTCCAAAGGGGAGTTCAACCTATCTGTAGGGTAAAATTTCTCACAACATAAAAATGTTGACTCCACTAGGTAAGAACTTTGACTAGTCTTCCCTTGGTTCATCTAGTCTTTGTTGAGTCTTGTTTGTGATTTGATATTTTTTTATACTTGATTCCTCTTCCCTCTATTTCATTGAGAATTTTATAGAGTCATTGTCCTGACCTCTGTTGAGTCTATGCAATGTTTTGTGTTTTTCCAACACTTCCAGGCATCAATGCTCCCCGAAAGTGGCCCATGGAGAGTTGATTACCATTATCAACACTCCCTACTAGTTTTATGAGGAGTGTCAACCCTTTTTCAACACCCTGTCTCCCTTTGTTATAGGAGCGTTGATATCTTCACTTGCCTAGTTTAAATAATTGTTTCCCTATTTTTCTTAGTCCTTTGATTGGAGGATTTGTCTTAGAGTTCTATATGTTTGGTTTTGACTCTGTTTGTCTAAGATATTGGAATTTATCACTTCTTTTACCTCCCTTGAGTTTGAAAATTCTTTAATTTTTGAAATTGTATGATTACATTGGGATAACAATATCCCTTGGTTTATGCCTTCCAGTAGTCTGATCTTCATCCTGAAAGTCTTCATATTTATGTTAACTTAATCATTTTTTAAGTTTTTCATCAATTTGGAATTGCAACGGTTTATTTGTTTTGAGTTTCTTGGCTTCCTTATTTAGAAATATTTGTTCTTTTGAATTCCTAAAACTATATTTTTTAATGCAATCGAGCCATAATCTTTTATTTTCCCTGCTCTGTTTTTTAAGATTTCACTAAGTGATTTTTTTCTTTCTCTTTTACATAATTTGGGCTCTTTTTTAACTTGTGTTGGAAGCATTCAAACATTTGAATTATTTGAGTACTTGTCAACATTTGGAGTGCATATTTTGTTTGATATTTTTTCATGTTCCTTTGTATCTACATTGGATTATTTCATTAAAATTAAAGAAGTAGAAATAACTTGCATTTGATTTGAGTTCATTGCATTTACAATCAAATGGAAATAAATTTTCCATTCTAGTTTTTGGGTGGTGCATTTTTTAGTTTTCATTTTAAAGAAAATTAAATTGCATTCAAAGAGTAGTTTATGTTTCTTTCTTTGAAAGTTGAAAATGTTTCTTTGCTTCAAATTTCTTGCTCCTTTTTATAGATAGCCTTCATTGAAACTTAAAGATTGCATTGCATTCATATTTCCTTTTGAAGTATTCTTGGAGTAAAGTATCAAACATCATTGTCAAGTTGCATCCAAAATTCCTTTTGAGTAAAAAACATCCATAAAAGGAACAAGCACATAATATAAAATGAACTAGACCTTTTCTTTATTAGAAAAAGATCACAAGTCTAGGATTTTAGGGCCTTGGTTGTAGGGTGGAGAGTAAATTCTCCAAGGCCACTTAAATGAAATTGTAGAATACTAGAGAGTGTTAAAATCCAGGTAGTAACGGTAGATGTTTGTTGAGAGATATCCTTTTACATTGGAGTTAAGCATGAGGTCAAGCAAAGCGACGATTTGAGATCTCCCTTCTTTCATTTACCTAGTGGGACTACAAAAAGTTTGGA
>JASDQU010254385.1:0-12444 GCA_032191745.1 Picea mariana | reverse complement strand
ATGGGCTTATCGAACGGCGGTGAAAACCGCTACTAGTTTCACACCATGCCATTTAGTCCATGGGGTCGAGGCAACTCTTCCCATCGAGTGTGAAATTCCCACCTTACGCACCGCAATTGAGCTATTACTTGACACTGCTCCAATAGAGTAGCGCTTACTGAACTTGGAGTCTCTGGATGAAGATCGTCGATCTTCCTTACAGAACAACGAGGCAGCTGAAAAATGATCCAAAGCTACCTTTGATCGCCATGTCAACCTTCGATCATTTCGTGAAGGCGACCTCGTCCTGGCTTATGATATCACTCATGATACCTTTGGCCACGACAAATTCGAATCACTTTGGCATGGCCCTTACATCATCCAACATTGCCTCACCAAAGGCGCATACATCTTGGCCTCCCCCGAAGGCCTCTCTCTCAAGGAACCCGTCAATGGGTTGTATCTCAAGAAATTTTATGCTTAAACGTAGTCATTCTACTTTAGGTTATTTCTTTTTCTAGCGTTTTTAATATTTTTCTCCTCCCCTCTCGTCTAAACTATCCTTTGTGCTATTGACAGATGCTTCCTCCACCAGCCTACCACATTGGTTACGCCGACGGCACCAACCGTTGGACACAAAATCTCGCTTCGGTTGCTTGGGCTCTCTACACCCCCTCACATGAAATGCTCCATTCAAGCGGCATATGTTTGGGGTCAACCACCAACAACCAAGCCGAATACACTGTTGTCATTGGCCTCCTGGCCGATGCCCAACATCATCATATTCGTCACCTTAGCATCTTCCTCGACTCTCAACTAGTCGTTCTCCATCTCAACAACATGTACCGCGTACGCGATCCGTGCCTCTTTTGCAAATACCTGCAGGTTAGACTGTTATCTCGATATTTTGATTCCATTACATTTACACATATTCCAAGACAATTGCATCAATTTACAGATCACATAGCTAACATGGTGTTAGATTGGCATATATCACATACATAAACATCTCACAAATCCTGTCACAACATATATATAGAATAGACGTACTCAAAACATCAGCAAAAAACATGTAGACAACATCTGAATTGCAAAATATGTATACTTATGTATATATAAAAGCCCATTAGGCCATCCGAATGTTTACATACAAAAAATACAGGTATCCGTAGGCCAATGCAGCACCTCAGTACAAAAAATGGGCTCACCGGCCTATATACAACAAAAAGATATACATCATGCACCACTCATGGTGCCTCTATCGCCCCACCACCTGCTCCTCCCTCAGGTGGTGGCGACCCACCACCACCTGCCCTAGGTGGTGGTGGTCCACCCACAGGACCATCTTGCCTCGATGGGAGGCATCCACTCGTCATAGCAGCAAGCACTGTTGCTCGTCGCACTATGGCCCACCATGGCAGCGGTACCCCTACACACTGCTCCAGGAAACTCTCATCCTAGATGCGCATCCACATGCCCTCAGGCACATCCTATAAAACCGTCTCCAGACGATGGCATATGTCATCAAAATCCACTCCGACCGCCATCGGAGGAGCATGTGATGGCCCCACACCAGGGTCATCGAACCGACGCCTCCTCACTACCCTCTCTGACTCAGCTAGTCGCCCCGCGGCATCCTCCTGCCGACGTCTCTCTCAATGCGATAGTCTCTCCAGCTCTCGACGAGCCGACGCTCTCTGCATCTCCACCTCACGCCCACGTGGTGCCACATCTACACATGCAAAAAAAACAGATAGTATCAGCATGTATATCATATACATATGCACTACTATCTCAAAACAAACAAAATAAACCAAAAACATGCACACCAATACTACACATACCTCGATGGTCAAACATCTCCCCTGGAGGTAGCACCATCTCCGGGTCACCCCGGAAGTCCACCCCAGCATAGGGGTACCGAAGTATCACCTGCGGCATCTGCCGCCATACCTGTGCCACCTCTGCCGAAAAGAAGTGGCCACCTTCACCACCACCATGACGAAGAAAAACTGTAGACCACCACCTCAACCACGGCTCTCTCGCCCCTGGCATCTCTAGTAGAATCCTCGGGCGCAACATCGACACCCTCTCTAAAAACCAGGCCACCAGGATGGACCCAAAAGCAAACTCCCCTGCACCAGTGGACCGACAGTGGTCCAACTGCGCCACCATCCTCACATGCAGTGTCAGCCCCCAAGCGAACCGCTCGCCGGCCAACACTCTCTCCAACACCAAAAGCTGGCCACCACTAATCTGTTGGGTCGCCAGTGACCCATATACCCGCACAATCATCGCTGCTATACAACGATGCACTAGGGAATCTATTGCCGCAATACTCACCACAGTCCTAGACATAAAGTCCCGACCTAAACAATATCTCTGGCCAATATCGGCAAGCAAACTAGTCCTGGGCAACACCGGCTCCACCGGTAGGGGCGTTCCCCGAAAGGGGAGCCCAGTCAAGAAATATATATCCTCCACCGCAGTGAAGGGGATCTGCTCTCCCCGTACGAGAAAGCAGTGCAGCTCCGGACTCCACATCTAGATCAGGAACTATAACAAATACTCCTGTGCCCTTATCAACGGGCACTCAAAGAACTTTAGCAACCCACAAGCTACCAAAGTCGCACGCACACCGGGCCCCTCAATGGCCACGGCGTCTCGTAACTAGGCCCAGTCTCGCTCTCGCCACCGCACTGGCATCGTTACCACCGTCCACCTGCAAACAACACAGAGCCCTGTATTAGCTCATGCAACCATCAACAGTATCAAAAAGACTCATTTTTTACACTTCAACCTTGCCTCCTAGGCGCGGTTTTTGTTACCCACAGGCGCGCACACATGCGCGCCTGTTCATTACACAGGTGCGCACACATGCGCGCCTGTTCATTACACAGGCGCGCATAGACGCGCGCCTGTGCACTACATAGGTGTGCATTAGTGCGCACCTATTTGCTTAAACAGGCGCGCCCCTCTGCGCGCCTGTTCACCATACAGATGCGCATAAGTGCGCGTCTATCAACCCCACAGCCGCGCACTAGTGTGCGCCTGTTCAACTCACAGGCGCGCCCTTTGGGCGTGCCTTAAATTCCCTCTATCACGCCCCCATGCCCGTCTATTCAATGTACAGGCGCGCACGTATGCATGCCTATCACCGGATCACCCGCGCATGGGGGGGCCATATCCCCTAAATGTCCCTGTATGGCCCCTCGTACAGCCCTTGCCCAAAAATTGAAAACCTATTTCTATGCAGGATGATCATACCACTAACCTGATACTCGCAGATCCTCAATCGGCTGCCTCGTCCTCCCCGAATCTCACAATCTCCTTTGAAAACTGCTCGTCCAGTCACTATTGCAACAGGTACAAATGAGGTGGCAATGTGGGCCCTATAGCTATATATAGGCCTTTTGCCAAACTTCCACTCACCATTCCGGGAGCTTACGGTGTCCATTTTTCAATCCGTCTTCAGCAACAGGATCATCATCCCGTCACCTACATCACAGCAATCCCTGGGTTGCTTTTCATCTTGAGCCCCCGGAGCACCTTTTTTTTCATACCATGGACAGGTACGCATGCGCATATTCACACTTGTCAAATACATGCTCATGTCTTTGATTCTCTTCAGATATTGTTCACTTCGGGTATTTGGTTTTCATGTGTGTAGGTACTTGATCATCATCCATCGACACAACCCCTACAGGTATATACTCAGCACTGGCATGTAGTCTTTCTCATTGTATTGCATTTACAATTCCAGTCACACCCTCTGATATTGGCCTCTAGGATCCCCATTCCTGGCTCTGCAGTACCCATGCCTCCATGTGCATCTTCGGTACTGTTACCCAGTAGCATTCTCACCCACATGAGTTGTCCCATTCATAGCACCTTTTGCCACTTTCTGACACTCATGTTGTTTTTTACCCTTTAGGGATGGGAGTCCCGATAGTCTTTCATCATGTCGTGCATCAGCCACATATTCCTTCTCCTCATTTTGCTAGCTTTCCCACATGGACTCCCAGATTATCTCTTTACGGTTCTATTTTTTTACCTGCACCTCCGCAGTATCATGAACCCTCCATTTCATCCACAATCAGTTTGCCCATCTGCGAACCTACCCTCATTTCACCTACCTCATACAGAAACTCACCAATGGGGCCCCCACCCTTCATCAGTCTTCCAAGCACATTATACCCTACGTGGGCCACCCATATCACACTGGGGCACCTGTTTCTGTATTTGTACATTTCTCCCCAATTATTCGTTATTTATTGTACAAATGCCTTTATTTCCAATCATTCCATTCTCTTTTTGTCGTCACCTTTGGCGACTTGCTTCCTTCCTTTTTGGACACACGCAACCCATGTCACCCTCGGTTAGATCATTACTTATCATCTACCCTTGCCGGCATCGTCCATATCTTCAGAGCACCCCACAGGCCATTTACCTCTACCCTCTGAATTTGTTCAGCTTGTTCCACCTCTGGCACAACTTATCACCGGTCTTGTTGTCCCCCTGACACTCGACCTCGTTACACGGTTGTGACCACTTTTTATCTCATACATCCTCCAACCAAGGGCAGTCTTGAGTCTTCCCACTTCTTGACTTCGTCCATGTACCTCTGCCACTTCCTCACCTCAGTAGATTTCACGAAGCCCTTTGCTTTTGGGATTCGCGTCCCCTTTTGTTGACATCAGCACCATTGTCCGGAAGGGCGACCGTATCTTGATTCTCCTTCTCCACTCAATAAGAGATCTCGGACGACATAGGGTGAAACACCATTGCTCCCTGCTGTCGTTGGCCCCTGTAACATTCGACGCCAACACTTTCTCATGTTACGGTGGGTCTTACTTTGCGACTATTGTAGTTAGTTCTTTTATTTTCCGAGGACCTCTGAACTTGGCAGGGCTATCAATGCCCACATCATCGCTGCTACTTCTTACCACGATCAATGCCTACTATTCAAAGCATGTTCATTTGCAGAATTGTCTTCTGCCTCTATCACGATCGCCCCCGAGGGCGCTGTAGTTGTCTACACCAACACTTTAGTCATCTTTTTCTAGAGTTACATAACACGAGCATGGGGCATGCCCGCCTCGTTTGTACATAGTTTTCTATTTTATTTACCTCATGGAAGATCGGGTCCTACCAGTTCCTTTTTTTCTCCAACGGATTGCTCTGAACGATCCCACTATTGCTCTATCTTACAACAACATTCCTAGTAGAAGAAACATTGATGGATTTCGGCTATACGTATGCTCCTAACCTCATCCATCAGGGGGCATCTGTTATCACTGAAATTTCATCCGCACATGGTTACAAGAACTCAGCATCGTCAAACAGTAATGAAGTCATTCATGGCTCTGAATTAATATCACAACATTCAAAAAAGGTCAAAAACTATACAAAGTAGTGAAAAATTGAAGAGCGCTTTACAGAAGTTGGGCGCGCGCGCACATGCGCGGAACAAGAACGTAGAAAGCGCGCATACGCGCACGATGCGTGCCTGCTAGCGCAAAAAGACGCGCACCTGCTAAACGAAGAATTTATGAATATGGTCGGCCTCCCAACCACTTATGGTTCAGCTCCCAAGTCGATTTGACCTCCAAATCTGAGCTGGATCCGAATGGTGGGCTGGTCAAAGACCTAAAAATGCCCTAAATGGCCTCTTTTTACACTACAAGGCAGTTAAACAAAAGCCCAAAGCAATGCTATAAAAAGTCATGAATGCACTCATTTTCTCAAGGAATTCAAAGTAATGTTATGCTGCCTATATTGTTTTAAGGACTCCATCCTTGGCAAGAACACATTGGCACCATTTCATTGAGCAATCCATCTCACCATTCAGTGGATTTGCAAAGAGTTCTTTCATCACCATTTTCATTTTCTTTGTTGTAAGAAGAGCTACTAGTGAGGGTCCAAGAGCCTTCCCTTGGAGGAAGAAGGGACTCATAGTCCCCTTTCTTCTTGGTGCTTTGTTTTCATCAATAGATCAAGCCTCAAACATTGGTGACATGGGTCTTTTTGTTCTTTTTATCTTTATGTCCCTGTGCTTATGATTTTCGTTTTTATTAGTTTAATTCTTAATTATAGTTTTGTTTTTCTTTCTCTAACTCTTTTCTCTACAGCTGTCCTGCTCAGCAGACCCAACTGAGCTTGTAAGCACCTCTGATTTGCTCACCAAGGTGACGAAAGAGGTGCAACAAGCTACATCGTAGAATAGATCTGGACAATAAGATCATTTGAAAAGATCACAGTCATTGATCCTTCCAAAAGGATCGTGATTGAAGATCTACTTCAAGAATACCCGTCAGTCATCGGATCCAATGGAGTTGCAAGGAGGATAAGCCCAGGAGTTAGCTAGCATTCCAAAGTAGCGAAATGATGTGAACCGTTGGATGTAGAGTACATGTGGAAAGAGGTCAGTATTTTGCTGATTGAAAGGTCAAAGGAAAGAGTCTCCTAACCTCTCGAACTCGTGATATGCGAAATCACGATATAATCTCAGTCGTTGGATTGAAGACAAATCTGGGTTGTTAGATTTAGGAGGTAGATCATGACAGACCACATCAGCGAGGATAGGTGGCAACTTACGACAACAAGGACACATGGCATGAGCATATAAGGACAAGTGACAAATTGTTTCGACTTTTCAAGCCACTGGAAATCATAATTCTAATTGACATGTGGAAACCACTTGGCTCTTGACATGTCATTGAGTGACGCAAGAATGACGTCACTTCATGAGTTCTTATTTCGGGAGTTTCAGCGTCAAAGTCCTGAAGACTCAAGTACCAAGGCGAAGGAGAATCATCCAGTCACCATGGATTGTGGACCGTTGATCTGACTCCATTACGGAGTTTCGAATACTAGGAGTTGGAGGAGTCAAGACTCTTCACCTTTGGATTACTGAAATGCGAAATGTGAAAACGCCTTTTTGTGTAGGCTGTGGTCACCGTCGGTGATCATATGAGAGGGTGGAGCTAAGCTCTTTTTCGATGATCAAAACTTGGAGTGTCGAAACCCTTTGACACAGGATTGCCGAAATGCGAAATGCGAAAGGCATTCTGATTAGGCCCATGGTCACATACATTGGGCATATGGAGTAGGCGCGAGATCCAGCATTGGTAATCCAACGGTGTAGATTAATCAGGAATATGATCAAAGCATCATTATTTATTTTCATGATTAATAAGCTCAGTTATGATTCAGTTAGAAAATCGAATCATGGTTCTTGATCGGTTGGTGATTCAATTGTTGAGACGTTTTTGTCTTTGCCCAAGGAGATTCGAGGTGTAATTGATGAGGATGGTGTATATAAAAGGAGAGATGCAACCACTGTGTAAGGTTGGTTGTTCTAACCGGAAAAATGAGATGAACTGTAAGAAGGGTAAAATTATAGTATGCAGTGCATGAGATAAAACTCAGAGATGAGTAACAGTCGTTGAATAGATAGAAGCAAGAGTAGAATAGCACGAAGCAGAGCATAATTGCAGAATAGTTTTTGAACCAGAGAAGAACTGTAGAACAATAAAGAAGGGGTAAGAATTGAGATACCTATATTGTTTGTTTGTCAATCATTTATTCATAAATAGGGAGGAAGGGTGGTGCTAGGGAGGAATGTGGTCCTCTGATATTCAAGTTGGTGCTTGAGTTTTGGAAGTTGTATCTTCCATCTAGTTGTGGCTAGAAAAACAGGGTGGCAGGGTGGTGCTCGGGAAAACACAGAGTTTTCTGTATACAAGTTGGTGCTTGTATAAATCTAGTTGGTGCTGGAATATTTAGGGAGTTGGTGCTTCCTTCTAGAGGGTGATAAAGAAACCAGAGAGTTGGTGCTCTCAACAAGTTGGAGCTTGTAAAACAGAGGTTGTAGCCTCACTTTGAGTTGGTGCTCAAACATAGATGATGTACAAAGCTTAAAAGACTGCCTATCATTTCAAAGAAGAAGAGGTTTTCTCCCTTTATGGGTTTCCTTCTGAAAATCTGTCTCTGTGTATATCTTATGTGTGATTGATGCTCATTATTTATGTTTTCCATATGGTGTATAATATTAATGGTCACTTGGTGAAAGATTAAAAATAGTTTAATATAGACTTAAAATTGTTTAAGCACAGTGRCAATTGATTCACCCCCCCCTCTCAGTTGTCTTAGTAATTTCAACAAGATGGACCTTAAGATTTTGTACCTCATTAGTTTTAGTTTCACTCTATTCTTATCTAGGAGAAGTTCCTTTATGAATCTACACCTCCCCTATTTCAACCTAACTTKCTCTTCCTARTGTAAAGGTGGAGTGTAGGTCAGTTTTCTTAGAGTATAGGGACCCTTTCTTAGCTCCTAATTCTAAWTTCTTGGGCCTTTCACTTACTAACTASGGATCAATAGGACTGTTCACATTGTTCCTATTCCACTTGATCCTTTGTACCCCATAGATGCTAATATATGAGAACCTTTTCGATACACTTGCTTGGAAGGATGAATGGTAATTAGAAGGGTTGGAGTAGGTTGGATTCACTGGAAGGAAAATATTTCCTTTTGGCCTTCCCCGATGGTTGGAACTGGTGCTTCTTCTTCCATGTCATTGTCAGGCTGCTAAATTGAAGCTTTAAATGACCTAAAACACTAAATTGTCAAACCAGGGTTTGTAAACTTTGAGATGCTACACTGTATGTGCGGGTAAGGCTCTAATCTCTATCTGAATTCTATCCTTAGAAGAAAACACAAACTCACTCTGAGAACTTGAATCCTAATGACTATCTTGAAACTTAGCATTTCCTATTTAAGTCATCAACAGAAAACAGTCCTATGCTTAAATGCTGGTGCTTTTATTTCCATTCATAAGTGTGATTTCACAAGATTATTCCACCACTACTTTTAATCATCTATCATCACCATTTCTATTCAAGCCACGACAGAAAGAGTGTTTCCTAAAATGCATTTAATCTGAACATTACAAATGAATCTAAATCTGTCTACAGGAAAACAAAGATATATCCTACTTACCCTACTGGTACCGGAAGCTTCCTCTAGTTTAGTTGCACACCAACAAATTAATCAAAGCAGAGTAGACTAACTATCTAACAAAGCATAGTAACTAATTGTCCTAACCAAAACAGAGTATATTCAAGCTCATATTCATTTTAATCTTTGTTCAAATTTGAAACTGGGAACAGAGCTATTCTAATTCACGCTTCAAATCCTACAGGAATCAACCATGCTTCAATACTCATCACATAGCAGATATTTAACAAGTTGGAAACGATACAGTTGAAGAGTAATCAGTCCATATTCTGAACAGTTAATTCCAAGACTCATTAGACTAACATGCAGGCTATTACTACACTACTGAAATGGTCTAAATTTAATGCAAGAACAGCAGCAAATTGCACCTGTTTGGCGGGCCCAACCAAAAGGTACAAACGCCGAAGGAAAGAACCAGAACTAACTATAGCATTCTATGCAAACATTGTATAATCTTTACGCTCCATTAACTCAGAATAAAATAGCTCAAATCGTATGACAGTGAGATAACATAACGCAACAACAGTTTTTATTCAGAAATATGTGTTCTCGATATAACATAACATAACCCAACCGTCTATTAGGAGTGATCCCCTGGTTATATATAGATCATCCTCTATAACAGTCTAAGCAAAAAATACGTAAAGACAAACGGATCCCCGATCCGAAAATAGCTTGGAATCAAGTTTAAAACGGTCTTCACATCTTTGTGACACGTAGTGTCACGAAGTGTGAATGATGAAGAATTAACGACTCAGTTTTATCATTATGCCTTCAATCATCCTGTGAGCGATGACTCCATCTATCATGTGAATCTCTCTATCTCCCATTCTGACCATAACGTATAGATCTTGAGCGACTTCATTGGTATCTCCATGGGGTACGAGTTGGTACCTGGTACTGGCAATCCTGTTCCAAAAATAGAAGTGGTACCTAACCCAAGCGATATTAGTTTCAATATCAATTTAAAACATCAAAATGCATAAAAATAGCTTGAAACGTAAAGATACCTTTAGTAGCCCCATTGAGTGGTAGGGAGATGTCAATTATGTCAAAACAAGACCAAAAGGGGGGTACTGGGTATAGAGATGGAGGTCTTTGTGATATAGTATAGGAAAAAAATGATCAAAACTGGAGACCAACAAGCCCCCAAACTGAAGTCTTTTCCTGTCCTCAGGCAACGAAAAGTCAAACACTGATAGCAATCAGAGGGTTGCAGCAGCTGCAACCAGCATTTGTAGCCTCTCCTGTTTCTTCAGATTCCTGGCTTCTTTCTTGAGAACTCTGTTGATTATAACATGTTTTCTGGAAATCCTCTGAAGTTGCCTGTTCCTTTTGAAAATATCCTTATTCCTCTACTTTAACCTTTCAATCTTGGACAAGAGGTGAGTTACCCTGAGTTTTATGAGTTCATTCTCAGTTTTAATATGTCTATCCAAAACAATGTACTCATGCAACTTCTCCTTCAATCTGTTATTCTTGCTTTCTAGTTTTTCCACCATTGGTTTGAAGGATCGACTGGACGAAATCTCGCAGTGGGTTTCAAATGTTTGCTCTTGTTCTGGCTGTGCTTGAGGGCTAGATGCATGAGTAAACTCATCTGGGCTTTGAGCAGGGGTGTGAACTTTATCGAAATCATGATTTGGACTGAGTTCAGGAGTGAACTCAACTGGGTTGCGTTCATAAGTGTCAACTGGATCAAAATTATGATCTGGACTGAGTTCAGGAGTGAACTCGTTTGGGCTTCGTTCATCGGTGTCAACTGGACTAGGTCCACGAGTGGACTCTCTTTGCATCTGAACAGGGGTACCGGTTGGTAATTGAATTGACTCATTTTGCACAATTCCTTTGGGCGTAGCAGCCTGCCGATTCGTTTTACGGTTTTTTCGAATGAGTTGGGACAGAGTCCAGGTCATTTCAGAGAGATATGGAGCCTCTTCGTGACCATCCATACTTTCCAATCTCTCCTGTGGTGGGTAACTGGGCACCGAGTTTTCCATTCATGATAATATGCTTTTGCATTTTCTTTTCGGATTCCTCCTAGGCCTATCAGTCGATTCTGCTAATTCCTCCACGTCAATTATGTTCTCGGCAGCTAGGGGGGAACTCGGGATTTCAATGTTTGCCTTTGTAGGTGTGGTGTCCTTCATAGTTTCAGTATTGGTTTCTAGTTCGTCATCAATGGGAGGTTCAGGATCAGGGTTCCCAACATAGTCTTTATTCAGGGTTTTGACCCTCTGTTTCCTGGAGTTCAACTTTTTGTGTGGGGGAACAGGCTTCACACTCTTACCTTTAGACTGGGCACATGCGAGGGTTTTTATAGTGAATAGATCCCAAGTCTCTTGCTTCTTCGACAGTGCAGATTTAACCAATTTTTTAACTAGACCAAAGTGAAATAAACTCCCTCGAAAATCGTTAGCCTTTTGGACCTATTCGGCCATCCTTTTTAGACTTTTTAACAAAAAGAAAGGTATGTTCAACAAAATACCTGTGAAGTGTAACAGAAGTCGAGCATGGCAGGGGAATATGATGGTATATCAACCCTCACACGTGAGGTAATGCTGGAGGATGGCCAACAATTGAGCCCACTGTGGTTCCAGCCAAGACCGCGATGTACCCTCGGACCATTGTGTTTCCCGGTACTGAGGCTTCAACAGCTGCGTATAGAGCTTTTTATCAACCGGCTATCCCTTTGTCCACCTCTGGCCTGTGGTGGGAAAGTGAATTGCCTCTAAAATGAACTTCTCCGTGACCTCGAACTCGAGCTCGCCCACTTTGGTGAGCCCACCCTCAAAATGCAAAGCAAACTGGAGCGTGATTGCATCGTTATATCCATCGAACTTCTTCAAAAATGGATCCCACCCTGCTTGCTTAAGAATATCTCTGGTTGCCTCATACTCCGAGAGGGCTTCTAGGTCTGCGTACGTCTCTGGTTCGTGGCGATTTGCTACCATGGCTCCACTGGGTATCACAGGGGAAGTCTATAGGTGGGCAGCGAAGGTTGGAGGAGGGCGACGAAGGGAGAGAATGTGATGGAGAATGTAGTCGGGAGAGAAATCATATACGAATATTTGAATTATCGTGGGGATCATGGCATGTGAAAAAATGATGATCGTCGTACGTACACATAGAGTTATGATCATATATAAGTCATGTCGAATTCATCTCCAGGAATGTGGTGCATTTTTATGATAAGAAATATCATGGTAGGTTAGTTTATTAGGTACAGGTCGTGGAAATGATGAAACGTTATGGAGTAATCAGGGTATCTTTAGTTCAACTATTAATATGTAAATTAATGCAGTAAATCAATATGAACTAATCATACCTGAGTTTAAATTACCTATCCCCATTGTTTTGTAAGTGTTGCTGTAGAATTGTCTTTTGAAGTTAAGTCTGGATTTGAAAGGCGCGAAAATTGTAGCTGCTCTGGTCTTTCTGATG
>JASDQU010254383.1:607-14862 GCA_032191745.1 Picea mariana | reverse complement strand
TACAAGCTTATCTTCCTCTCGAATCAAAGAAGCACAAAAGGACTCAAGATTGGGTTTTTCATAAGATTCTTCCCCTAGAGCCTCTCTGATGGCATAAAAGGTAGATACAAACACAAAATATGAACTACCTAGCTTAGAAAGAATAAGATAGATGAAATGCTCTTCCTCCATCTTTATCGTACATTCTTCACATAAAATTCTGAGTGTTTTAAACCTAGATAGATAGTCTCCAAGGCAAGAAAAAGCATTTGGACTCAAGGTCAGTATTTGATTTTCTAACTGTTGTGCTTGAATAATATTGAGTTTACCAAACACAAATTCAATCATGTCCCAATATTCTTTAGGGTCATCAATATCTTGAAGGTGATACCTTAAATCAGGAGAGATGGAAATTTGGATTAGTCCACGCGCTTCGTCATTCCTATTATCCCACTTGGCTTTCTTATCAGCATCAATGGGTGCTTTTTCCTTTCCCAAGGTAATCCGGTACAAGGCTTTACTTCTTAATAAATCTTCCGTATGAGATTTCCATTGGAAGTAGTTGTTGTTGGTAAGCAAGACAGTACTTGTAGAAGCCATATTAAATATGTAGATAATGTGGATTTAAAAACTAAAAATGATGATCTGGATGGAAAGAGCTTGAAAAGTTGTGTAGTTTAAAAAAAACAGCACTGAAAACGGACTTCCGATGTTAGAGTTATGCCCTTTTTAAAAAAAGGCACAATCAGTAACCAAATGACCACGTGATTGTGTAAGTTGCTTTATGAAGTGACCCACTTTTATAAAGAGAAGTGGGGATCACTTTTACAATGAAGTTACTTTCTAATAGAAAAGCTGCATGCAAAACAACTAAATCTAAAATAAAATATTAAAGCTACTTATAGTGATTCACTTTTATAGTTGAAGTGAAATACACTTTACAATTTTAGCATGAACTTTTTCAAAAAATGTAACAAAAGAGAGACTTGAACTCAAGACCTCTTACTTAATAAGGCAACTTTTAACCAAATGATCTAGCAAAAAATATTGTAATGTTCAGAAGGAGGATTGTTGTTGTTGTTGTTGAAGATGGCCTTGTAGAGTGTGCCAAAAAAAATCACTTTTCACACAAGAAAAAAATTTCGCTTCTCGATGACAACAAGGGTTAGATCTCGGTTAGCTTACCCAGAAGATGCACCTTTTCCTATCTGTTTCAGATTTTCTGAGATTGCATAGGGCATGGGGAAAAGAGCATACACCTATCTAAAAGAGTGGCAACCCAGAAATAAATAAAACAAAACCGAAATAAAACCAAAATACTACTCTGCAAAAATTTAAAAAATGTGTATTCAAGCTTTATACCTCCGGATCTGACTGTAATGGTCGTATCTAGGGAAAATGGAAACCTTTTTGAGTGAAACAAAAAGTGATCCTGAATGAAGTGATCACTCCGGACACAATGGAATAGTCCTCTCAGTCCAGAAATGTACAGACATGAAAAAAACTAGAGATTAGGAAACTCGGCTTCATGATCTCGATCTTCAACAGGAGCGGGTATTCAAGCAGGCTCTGATACCATGTTCGACAACATAGGTATTCCAACAGAGGATGAACACCTTCAGTAACCACTCACATAACTAGATCAAATATCAACACACCGATGTTTTCACGTGGTAAAACCCCTACGGGGAAACATCCATGGCCACAGCCAACGCGGCCACTTGGAGCAGTTTATTAATGCAAAGAAAAAGATTACAAAGAGATTTTACAAGAGAGTTTCTCACAATCGATCATCGGAAAATGACGCTCCATGCTCTTTAAATAGAGATCATGGACCAATCGGGTGTTAAGCCACGGATCAATGACCGTTAAGATCGATGAGAGTGTGAACCGTTGGATCACTCTATGTTGGGAACATATCATGACCATCGGATTTCCTAACTACAGATGCATACTAATGCATACTAAAGAAACACACTAAGAAACACACTTTTACCTAACGACATATTAGACCAAGTAGATCTTAACTAAACCCTAAGTGTCTAAATATCCTAACAAGGTTGAAGTTAGTAGGGGTGATAAAAATTTCTACATTTTTGCTAATCCAACCTTGGATAACTAAATGATGCAAAGGTACCAAAATATCAATATCTGGTTTAAATACACGCATATATGAAACATCAATTCAAAAATATTATTAGATTTATCAAGAGTAATTAAAATCATGGAAGTGTTTGTATCCTCAAAATATTAAACAAGAATCCATGTGGTTGAAAAATCAATGATCATAAGAGTGGTCCAAGGTATCATTATCAAGTGTGATATGTGGTGCTAGTAGGCAAGAATCAAAGATATTTCTATAGGAGATGGAGTCTAAGGGAATGCTAGTGGAGTGGGTACCTTAGGTAGCAAGTCAATAGGAGAACTAAAGTAGAGAATACCAATACCATACCAATACCAATAACATACCATACGAATACCAATAACAATACCATACTATACCATACCACACCATACCATACCAATACCAATACCATACCATGCCATACAAATACCATACCATTGCATACCAATACCAATACCAATACCATTGCATACCAATGCATGGCAATGGTATGCATTGGCAATTATATGCATACCAATACAATACCATGGCATACCATACCAATACCAATACCATTGACAATACCAATACCAATACCATTGCATTTCCAATACCAATAGAAATACCAATATGCATTGCCAATACCAATAGCAATACCAATATGCATTACCAATACCAATATGCATTGTCAATATCCTTATGCATTGCCAATACCAATACCAATACCATTGCGTACCAATACCATACCATATTATACCATACTATACCATACCAATATCAATACCATACTATACCATACCATACCAATACCATACCATACCATACATAATTGCACCTAAAAAGAAGGTTGAAGTCAATAGAGACCTGATAAACTCCAAACTGAGTAGCATAATGGACTTCCAATACCAATACCAATACCAATACCATACCAATACCAATACAATACTATACCAATACCATACCATACCATACATAATTTCACCTAAAAAGAAGGTTGAAGTCAATAGGGGTGATAAAAATTGCTACATTTTTTCTAAGCCAACCATGGATAACTAAATGATGCAAATGTACCAAAATATCAATATCTAGTTCAAATCCACGCATCTATGAAACATCAATTCAAAAATATTATTAGATTTATCAAGAGTAATTAAAATAATGGAAGTGTTTGTATCCTCAAAATATTAAACAAGAATCCATGTGGTTGAAAATTAATGATCATAAGAGTGGTCCAAGGTATCAATGTCAAGTGCGATATGTGGTGCTACTAGGCAAGAATCAAAGATATTTCTAGAGGATATGGAGTCTAATGGAATGCTAGTGTAGTGGGTAGCTTAGGTAGGAAGTTAGTAGGAGACCTAAAGTGGAGGTTATCCCAAGGACCATTAAAATAAGGTATAGCATCAAATAATTTTTCATCATCATCGAAATTCATGGTTAATGAGGCAAGAGAACTTTCACACATGGGAAAAGAGAGTGTATTTGTGGCTCCCAAGTGTGAAGCTACAATATCAATTTTCAAGTCTAAGTTGTTCAAAGGATTCAAAGACTCATACTCTATCAGTGGAAGTTGTGCAGATGGTGGTAGTGGTCACATAACAAATTCTTTGATTTAGATCATGATCCAACCAAACAGTAGGGATAGATTGTGAATGAGCTAATAAAGGTGAGACATTGTATTGAGTAACATGTAGTTGATAACTACAACATGTGATTGGATAATTGGCGGATCACTGTTTAGGCCCAAAATGGACACGTTTTGATGAAATTTAGGTGCAATCCCTAGCATTTTTTTCTCCCACTAAGGCGCCCATAATTGATTACATTTAGGAGTTAAATCGACGCTAAAGTAGGAACATATGGAACCCACTTTAGCGTCGAATGATATGTAAAACCTAAAAAAACAATATACATGCGGGAAAGGGGACAAAAATGACATTTTGGAGGGGAAGAATTACAAAAACACGAATTGGGAGTTTGCTATGGTGAATGGAGGAAGAGGGTGACATGCCAAGTGAATTTCTTGCTGCATTTTGACTCCAATATAATTTGGGTTTTTCTTAGGGTGACTCCAACACGGTTTGAGTGTTTTTCAGGGTGAATGGAGATAGAGTGCGACATTCCAAGTGAATTTCTTGTTGGATATAGACTCCAACATGATTTGGGTGTTTCTTAGGGCGACTCCAACACAATTTGGGTGTTTCTTAGGGCGAGAGGAGATAGTTTGCGGCCAAACCATCTCAATTTCAAACTACAATTGGACTCCAACACAATTTGGGTGTTTCCTAGGGTGAAGGGAGACTGGGTGTGACCATACCAACTAATTTTCAAACTAGATTTGAACTCCAACATGATTTGGGTGTTTCTTAGGGCGAACAAAGATAGGGTGAAACCAAAGCACGATTTGAGGTTTTTTTTAAGGGAGAACTGATATTTTCAGGTAAAACAATTATCAAATTTCACAATTCAACCTCTTTACATATAAATTTCCGCATGATTTATGGTCTATCTAAGTTTGAAATTTGTTTATCCTTGTTATAATAGGAAAAAAAAGACCAGGTAGAAGAGAGAAGAAATAATCACCATCAAAAATCATCACCAAGTCCACTTTCTCAAATCCTGACAGAAGGGATTTTCCCTAGCTTGCTTAAAATTTCAAGTAGAGGGAAGGAATCAAATTCTATCCATACTGAGGTAAGTCCGTCTCAATTTATAGAATTTTAATTGTCTCAATTTTTTAATTTTATTTTTAGTTATTTGTTTTTTATTGAAAATTTTAACACAAAAAAAATATTTTATATATCTAGGGACATGATACTGACCATGAGAAATATTCCTTGGCTTCGATATTGGGGATGGAGGCCATAAAAAAACTTGACAGTGTAGACTTGAACACGCTTGAAAAATACATAGAAAAGAAATCTACTAAGACCCCTAAGACATTGCAAGCAAATCAACCCTGTGAAAGGGAATCAATTGATTCCCCAACCACTCTTGGATCGAGTAGAAAATCGAGGAAATAATATACGATGACCTCTAAGAATATGGAACAGATAGCGGAGACCTCCAATGTCAAATCCACTCCTGGGATTCAAACTTCTTCCACCATGCCATGTTTTGGAACTTGCATTGGGAACTATGATACAAGGATAGAATACAACATGGTTTCAGGTGAAATCAAAATGTTAGATGCAAGGAAGATTTTTGTGAATAGGTTAAAGGAATCGTGCCTTCAATGGTTCAAATACCATCTCCATTTGTCGTTCTCAAAGATACCAATGCACCTACATAAAGATGTAATTCATGACATGGAGTTTGAATTTGGTGTAGGTTGCTCAGTAAAAAAGGTGAAAAGACAAATGTCTCAGAATTTCTAGAGATTTAAATGCAACCAAACAAAGAAGATAAAAAAAATCTCGCCCGAGCTAAGGATCAAAAAAGGAGAATTGATGTCAGTATAAAAGTATGGAAAGAAATTTTAAAATCATATGAGAAGTCAGATGCACGGAGGAAGTTTGGTGAGGAGAGTATCAAAGTATTTCAATTTGCTCATAATATTATATCAAATTTCTTAAATGATTTTTATATTTTATTTGTGCATAGTTCAATTGACTTACTTTATGTTTTAGGACAAAGCCTCCAAATCTAGGCTTGCAAAACTCCAAGACATGCATCATAGTGGCTCAAAAGGTTTACAAGCCTTGATCTGCACCTTTGTAAGAATATTTTTTATGTGAAATGTTTTTTTTCTTGCCTAGAAAAAAGTAAATGATTACATATTTATTAGTTTAACTAGTCCATGTGCCATGTTTTGACAGGAGGACAAATATAGTCGATATCCAAAAGTTTTTGAAAAATGAATGTTACAAAATAAAAAGTGGTTTGACTTTGTAATATGGATAGCGAACGAGGTATCAATAGTACTGAAGGATCCCTTGCCTTGTTTTTTCCCTAGTTTTTGACAATGGATCCCCGTTTGGGAATCCATGTCCTTTATTTCCTTTGAATATTATGAACTTGTGGAATGTTCCTTGCAATTTATGGAGTTTGGAAATACTAGCCCTTGTTTTGTGGCTCCTAATAACAAACATAGTTTTCCTAGCAGGGCTTTGCCCCTTTCGTTTAATTTATTTATATTTTCCTACTATTTGGATAAGTTGTATTCTCATCCAACATTTAAAGGGCCTTCTTTCCCTTGGACCTTCTCTAACATAGTTTTTTTTCACTAACATATGGAAGATAACTTCATCATACATCTTACAAAGTGAACACATGGCAGGCCCTTGGTTACTTCTCCTTTGCAAATGGTCTCAAAGAAGTAACTTGTCTCTCAACACCAACCGCATATAAACATGTGTCTTCATAGGAGCTCTAATATTCCAAAGGGGATTCTAGCACAATGAATTTTTCTTGTCCTACATTACATAACATAGTTTTGTACCATAAAGTTTCAATCTATTATCTTAGAATAGGATTATTGGACCAAACCAAACTATATTTCTCATCCCTAATCCTTGCATGAATATGAGATAAAGTTCCACATAACATTGCCATTGTGATAAATTCTCTCTTGCGAGTTGTAACATCCCCAGCCACCCAGGCCGGGCCATGCTACTTCAGAAAACACTTTCATTCTCTAGTACCATACTACAACACACCCAACATCCAATTGAGTTATGCCAGATAAGTTTTTTGAACTGCATGCAATTAAAACATATACACATAGAACTCTTGCGGAACTTTATATATAAAATGTAAATAGACAAATACATTCTATAAATGCACGGATTCATACTGAAATAATAGTAAACAAATATGTGCATCATATATAGGAAATACCCATAAATATAAACACAGTTATAAACCACACATAGGATAAACCCATAAAATTAAACACGTAAATAATAATGCAGCATGTAATTTATCACACAATTGACACTTATCTTGGTAATAATATCACCAACTATGTGCATACCTTCCACAAACTTTCCATCCTTAGACCACACTACTCATCACTCTTAGTTGTGGGTCACCCCCGAGCTGGGACTAAACTCCACCCGGGTAAATTGATTCCTAACTAGGCTAATGTATCTCAGACAACAGGAAAGAATCTGTCACAGGTGCCAACTAAAACTAACATGATGCAGTCTCTCATTCCCCACATGCATGTCCCACCCTAGGAAGTGTGCCCCTTCTCTGCTCAATAATCCCTTGGCTACCCCACTTCCCTTCCAGGGCTTCAACAACAGGCCGGAGAAGAATTCTCAGAGCCCTATAGCTACATTTTAGCACCTTCATGAAATCAATTCCCAACAATTTTCTCACCTAGAGAGAAATTTCTCACGGACCTGACAACCTGCCTCTTCAATATTCCATGGGCCTGACAACCCACTTCTTCAGTCCAACTCCCAAGTTAACTAGGTACATATATAGATATACGTATGGGTATGGTACAGGTTCAGGTACGGATACAAATACATGGAGGTACGAAGGAAAACTCAATGAGTGTCTGAATGATGATGGAATGATTTAATGAATGATCTGAAAATGAACTAAGTCCAAACTATATGTATGCATGTTCCCAACTTGACACTTGTCATGTTGGGAGATACTTTGGCCCACTTGTCCCCCTCCTTAGAACTTGGGATAAAATAATTATCCATACTTTATACTTTAAGGAATATTAATATAATATTCCTTTTTTTCTTAAGCTCCCTAGCTTATCCCTTTTCCTTAACTTTTATCCCCCCCTTTCCCTAACTAGTGGAGTTTAGTCCCCCATACTCTTTTATCGTGGTCGGTCTACGCACAACAATGTAATTTATATTAATGATAAGACATATACAAAAATAGGCTCATTGGCCTTTAACATCTAGACTCTCTGGCTTAATCATCACATAACACTTCTAGCTTATAATAAATTGGCTCACCATCCTATAAAACACAACATATACACAAAGTCTCCCTAGCCTCAAAATCGCATGCACTTAAGTCTGTCATCTGCGGTATCCTAGAATGTGGACACTTTATCATTTTACTATGTAATACATGTGCCCACTATACCATGGAAGGTATATACAAAAATGATATCAAATATCTCACCATATTAAGTACATTTGCATTTACATTTACAATTGGGTTCGGCCTAGGGGTATTACACAAATCCCAAGAATACCAATGCCAATACCAATACCAATACCATACCAAACCAAGCCAATACCATAACAACACAATACCATACTATGCCATACCAACACAATACCACACTATACAATACCAATACCGATACCATACCAATACAATACCATACTATACCATACCAATACCAATACCAATACCATACCACTGCATACCAAAAGCAATACCAATACCAATACCATACCATTGCATACCAATACCAATACCTTTGCATACCATTGCATGGAAATGGTATGCATACCAATTCCATACCAATATAATACCATACTATACCATACCAATACCAACACCAAACCATACCATACCATACCAATACCAATACCATACTAATATCAATACCATACTATACCATACCAATACCGATGCCATGCCATACCATGACAATACCAATACCAATACCATACCAATAGCAATACCATACTATACCATGCCATACCAATACCCATACAAATCACATACCATACCAATCCATACCATTGCATGGCAATGGAATGCATTGGAAATGATATGATTACCAATACCATACCAATACCAATACCATACCATACCAATACCATTTCATACCATTGGATGGAAAAGGTATGCATTGGCAATGATATGCATACCAATTCCATACCAATATCAATACCATACTATACCATACCAATACCATACCATACCATACCATACCATACCAATACCAATACCATCCTAATATCAATACCATACTATACCATACCATTACCAATACCATACTAATATCAATACCATACTATACCATAGCAATACCAATACCACAACATACCACATGCCATACCAATACCAATACCAATCCCATCCCATACCAATACCAATACCAATACCAATACCATACCATTGCATACCAATACCAATAACATTGCATGGCAATGGTATGCATTGGAAATGATAAACATACCAATATTATACCAATACCAATACCAATACCATTGAATACCATTACATGGAAATGGTATGCATTGGCAATGATATGCATATCAATACCATACCAACACAAATACCAATACCAATACCATACCAATGCCAAAACCAATACCATACCAATACCAAAACCATACGAATACTATACCATTCCAATACCATACCAATACCAATACCATTCCATACCAATACCAATACCATGCCATGACAATACCATACCAATACCAATATGCATTGCCAATACCCTTATGTCTTATCAATACCAATACCAATACCATTTCCAATACAATTGCATACCATTGCACGACAATGGTATGCATTGACAATGATATGCATACCAATACCATATCAAAACCAATACCAATATTCCTTGCCAATACCAATACCAATACCATCGCATACCAATACCAATACCAATACCAATACCAATACCATACAATTGCATACCAATAACAATACCAATACCATACCAATATCGTACCATTACATACCAATACCAATACCATTGCATACCATTGCATGACAATGGTATGCATTGGAAATGATATGCATACCAATACCATACCAATACGAATACCAATACCATATCAATACCAATACCAATACCAATACCATACCAATACCTTACCAATACCAATATGCATTGCCAATTCCCTTATGTCTTTTTGCTGGCCCTTGAGTATGGAAGCAAGTGAAGATCGAGGAAGAAAAGGTCAGACACGAATTGCGTGGAAGACACAATGACTATCACTGGGTCAAAGTAAGCAAAAGATTAGAAAAGCCAGAGAAAAGTGTGGAGAATGTAACACTCCCTCAGCCATCATCCAACCCACTGGTCAGGCAAACGCTACTTTGCGGAACAATATCATTTTATGCTTAATTAATAGCATGCATTTAAAATAGGTTAAACACATTTAAACTCAGAGTCAGCACAAAACTACTGCTGACATAAATAATCCATGGAATTAACATTAATTCATATGCACAGCAGAATACATGATAAATATAAATACACAAACATGCAAAACATAATTAGAACATCGTCTTGTACTTATCTTTGAAACAGTGGTAATTCCACCAACCATGTGCAGGCCTTCCATGAACCTCCCAGCCTTAGGCCATGCTGCTCATCAAGCTCAACAATGGGTCACCCCCAAGCTGGGACTAAGTTCCACCCCAAGGTAAGGAATCCTAGGCTAGGCTAAGGTTATAGGGAAAACAACACAGAATGACTGGAAGGATTCTTCCCAGGATGCCATCTTACACCCATTACTCCCAAACTCTCATTCCCCACATGCTTGTTCTGCCCGGGAGTATACACCTTCACAAGAATAGTCCATCAATCCTACACCTCCCTCTTTGGGTCTCGGCAACAGGCTGAATCAAGAAGTCTCAGAGACTGAAGTTGGTGCTGGACACTCTCTGGAAGAAACCACTTCCCAGCAAACTCTCTCACTTGGAAAGTGTTGCTCACAGGCTTGACAACCTGCCTCTTCCAACAACAATCACCTCCCTCACCTAGAGAGAGGTTACACATAGGCTCGATATGTAATTACACTGGCCAGTAAGCCACGTGCAGTTCAACACTATGTGGCCACAACAACCAACTGGGAAAATAGACAGAGGCTTCCCAAATAGGCTCCCCAATCATGGGATAGACTCACGGTTTTGGTTTCGGGATGGCACCAAGTGTACAGAGATTCCACGCACAGGCTCAAATTGTTCAGATAGAGAATGTACTAGCTATCTTAGAAATCAACACAGGATTTTCATCTTTCAGGGATGCACCAGGGTATTCTTGCAGAGGTCTGCCCATTCACATTCAGACAATCGAGTAGAATGGAGGAGGAACCCCCATCACGGCTCAACTCAATAGTTTTATCTGCATGTGCTTGGGTTGACACTTGTCACCCATGAAACAACATGTGTTCCATCAGCATGCATTCCACCCCATTTGGAAGTCACTTGTCCTTCCAAAATAACTTAGGATAAAACATATTATCCACATGTCTTTTGGAATAATATTAAAATAATATTCCCCAATGACTTAAGCCCTTAAGCTCAACATTTAGTCCCTTTTCCCACCTTCCATCCCTTAATCCCTTGCCCACTCTGTGGAAGCTTAGTCCCCCATCACTCATTCATCATGGTTGGTCTGCATGCGGCAGGGTTTATATTTTTATTAATGTTCTACATAGATACATGTACAAAATTAGGCTCTTGGCCTTCAACACTTAGGTTCTCTGGCCTAACAATCACGTGAGCCCACCAGCTTATATAAACTTGGCTCACCATCCTATAAAACATATTTACAATTCATTTCATAAACAAGATTTACAACTCGGCTCGGCCTTGGGGACATTACAATCCCCCTCCCTTATTTCTGCACTGTCCTCAGTGCAACTTTACACAACTTCTGCAAGCCTTTAAAACTTTTCAAAAAGATGTGGGTACTTTGCCCGCATAACATCTTCATGCTCCCATGTTGTGTCCTCAGGAACATACCAGGTCCACTGGACCTTTACAAGCTTTATAGCTCGATTCCAGAGCTGTTTTATTTTCCTGTCCAATATGTGCACTGGATGCACTTGTAGGACACCTTCTGGTTCCACCTGAATCACATTCCATTCGATAACATGATTAGCATCAGGTATATATTTCTTAAGCAATGAAACATGAAACACATTATGTACAGTCATAGATGCAGGTAATGGAAGCATGTATGCAACTGGCCCAATCCTTTCCAGGATTTCAAAAGGCCCACAATATCTTGCTGCCAACTTGGCGCAACTTCCCAACTTCAGGGAACTCCTGTTAGTTTTCACTTTCAGGAAAACATGATCACCCACTTTGAATTCTCGGTGGGTTCTGTTCTTATCAGCATAACTTTTCTGCCTATTCTGGGCAACTTTCAAATTCTGTTTAATTTGTATCATTTGGTCTTCCATCTCTTTGAGCAACTCTGGCCCAACTACTGCTCTGTCAGCTGGATTATCCCATCTCACTGGAGTGTTTCACTTTCTTCCATAAAGTTCTTCAAATGGGATCATCTTCAACGATACATGATACCCATTATTGTAGGTGAATTCTACCAAATGCAGGTAGTCTTCCCATCTTGATGGTTTTTCCATCACGTACATTCTCAGCATGTCCTCTATTACTCTGTTCACCCTCTCTGTTTTTCCATTAGACTCAGGATGATACGCTGTACTGAAATTCAGATTCGTTCTGAATCCTTTGAACAGGTCCCTATCAGACACAATTGTTTTAGGAATTCCGTGCAAGCGTGCCACTTCTTTTAAGAAGATATCAACAACATCTGCTACCTTGTGAGTGGTTTTCAGTGGAATAAAATGGGCATATTTTGTAATCTTGTCCACCACAACCATGATTGAATCATGTTGTTTGCTTGTTCTAGGAAATCCTATAATAAAATCCATGGTCACCACTTCCCACTTCCATTCAGGAATGGGTAAAGGCTGCAGCAACCCTGCTGGGTGCCTATGCTCAGCCTTAACTTTCTAGCATTCCATACATCTGGCAATGTATTCAGCGATCTCCCTCTTCAAACCTGGCCAAAAGTAATGGCTTTTGACTGCTGCCATAGTCTTCTGATATCCAGGGTGTCCAACATAAGTCACGTTATGCATTTCTCTTAGAATCGCAAGTTTCAAACCCTGGACATTGGGTATATACACTCTATTTTTATACAGAAGTATTCCATCATCTCCCAAGATGAAATTTCCCTCTTTCTGTGGTCTCTCACACTGCTGTAGCTTTGCTACTAAGTCTTTGTACTGCAAATCAGCATTTGCAGATTCCAAAATTCTACCCTTGACATCAATCCTGTACATGCTAATGGTTGTAGCATGTAATTCATGCACTTTTCTGCTGAGTGCATCAGCCACCTTGTTTTCCTTTCCCTTGATATGCTTGATATCAAAATCATATTCACACAGAAAATCCAGCCACCTACTTTGTCTAGCGTTTAAAGTTGGCTGATCAAACAAATATTTCAGACTGTTTTGGTATGTTCTCAATTCAAATCTCCTTCCCTTGAGGTAATGTCTCCATTTCCTCAAAGCGTGGACTATTGCTGCCAACTCCAAAGCATGAGTGGCATAATTCTTTTCATGCTTTCTCATCTTTCTGGACTCATAACAGATTACAAATCCATCTTGGCTGAGAACTCCTCCCAACCCTTCCTTACACGCATCTGTGCACACCACGAAATCCATATTTGGATCTGCAATCCTCAATATTGGAGCGTTGGTTAATAGTTGTTTCAATCGTTGGAAACTGTTCTCACACTCTTTAGTCCATTGAAACTTTTTCTCCTTCCTTTGCAAGGAAGTGATAGGGTGAGATATCTTTGAGAACCCTGCGATAAACCTTCTACAATATCCCGCCAGACCCATAAAGAATCTAACTTTTTCCACATTCCTTGGTGCCAACCATTCTCGGATGGCCTCAACCTTCTCAAGATCCACAGCGATCCCTTCTTCTGAAATAATATGTCCCAAGTAATGGATCTGTCTTTGATAAAATGAGCATTTGCTCAATTTGGCATACAACTGGTGTTATCTCAAGACTTGCAGCACCATCCTCAGGTGTTGTTCATGCTCTTCCTCTGACTTGGAATACACCAATATGTCATCTAGGAATACTATGACAAACTTGTCTAAATAGTTCCTGAATACACCATTCATCAAGCACATAAAAATAACAGGTGCGTTTGACAATCCAAACGGCACCACTGTGAACTCGTAATGACTTTACCTTGTTCTAAAGGCGGTCTTTCTGATATCCTCATCCTTTATTCTTACCTGGTGATATCCTGATCTAAGGTCTATCTTTGAAAATATTTTCACACCTTTCAACTGATCAAAAAGATCGTTGATCCTCGACAGAGGATACTTGTTCTTGACAGTTACCTTGTTCAACTGTCGAAAATCAATGCATAGCCTCAACCTTCCATCCTTCTTCTTCACGAACAAGACCGGGGCACCCCAAGGTGACATGTTGGGGTGAATGT
>JASDQU010254382.1:0-16294 GCA_032191745.1 Picea mariana | reverse complement strand
TTGATAAGCTATTTATGATAAGGAAGTTTTTGCTGGGTTTTCTTCCCCTAGAGGGTTTCCCAGGATAAATGCTGTGTCTATTGTGGATGTGTATTTCTCAGTGATCTTGTGGTTATTATGCTCTTGTCTTTATGAAATGCAAAGAACTATAATATCAGCATAAAACATTAACATGTTGATTACTATTATCATCACTAACTTCCGTATCATCCTTACGATCTTCTACCAGATTTATTCCACTTTTTCTTCTTTTGTTTTCTTTCTTTTTATGCTTGTCCTGTTTGCTGAAGACATCCTCATCGTCAAAATAAATTTCCCCAATTTCTAAAATATATGGAATAGATGGCCCAAAAATCCTATCCAACTCTTCCTGACATCTAACCGATTCATCTGAAAGTTGGCGAACTGATGTTGACTATGCAGTCCCGAATGACAAATCCAACTCTGTTCCTGATTCTGAAGGAGTCACACCAACATCCCTTTCACTTGGAGCTTCTTCGAGAAAAAGACCATCAAAAGAATCCATGGTATCCCAAACATTACAAACACTTGGGAGTTCATCCTTAAGTTTTTCCTTGATAGGTGCTATAAAATTATATGGTACCTCATAACATTCCATATCTAATTCATGATATACAAACTCAATTATGGGTTTTTTGGGATCTTCAACATGATATTTTCTTTCGAATTCTCTGTTTAGTCTAAACATGGCCTCATCTGGAGTGGGAATGGTCGCATAAGTTAAATCCATTTGTATACTACCCTCCAAATCTGCAGTTGTTTTCCTTGAAAGCAACATACCCCAAGCATCAGGCACATCAATCACCACTATGTCCATTTCTATTTGAATATCAGGGAAGGCAGCCAAATGTACTAAGAAGCCTTTTATCAAACCATGCATCTCAATTGTTTTACTATCCATTGCACAAATGTTATGGTAAGGCCTTGAAATCCTTAAATTTAATTGTTCCATTACTTTCTTAGTTATAACATTTGAACTTGCTCCAGAATCAAGCATGTAAATGTGAAGGAGACAATCATTCATAAGTAGAGAGAAAAAATGGTTGATTCTTTTCGTTTCCCCTATCCCATTTTTGCAAAATCACAGGTGCATCCTGGTAAGCTACAACCTGTGGCTTGTCACCATTACCTTGAGGAGGATTTTCTATAGCTTTGAGCAATTTCCCCTTTTGAAATGGAATCTTCATAATTTCTACTATAGGGACCAACATTTTTGCATTATTCAACCACCCTCCTAGGTCAATATTTAATTCTGTATTTGTAGGAACAATTGATTTATGAGGGGGAGGAGGTGTCTTATGAACACTTGCTTGTAGCCTATCTTGACTTTTCATCCCATTTATTTGATAAGTGGAGCCTCTATATCTAGCCATTTCTGATACTTGCTTGGGAGTTGGCTTAGAACCAAAATTTTCTGTTACTTTGTCCACAACTTCATTCATGCAATTTACCTCTCTACTATGCTCCATTATGTCCATCCATTCATTCATGCCCACATTATATTCCTGACCACACATATTAACTTGCTCACTTTCTGATCTAGAGGATTCTCCTTCATTACAAATTTGCAGAAAAATTTTGCAAGTTGATTCTTCATGAAATTGCCCACAAGGTCTACAATATGGGATAACTTGATGGTCAACCAACTTAGTAGATTCCAAAGGATTTGGGGGCCTTTGCTCTTAAGGTGGAGATCTCTTTGGCCACTTATCATTTGATTTATGATGATGTCTATTATCTTGAGCCCTTTCCATGGCTATCATCCTATTATGCACGACTGCCACTTGATTAGCATGGTTAATCTCCATTTGCTTAATTAATTGGGTGAGCTCCTTTATGCCCTCATTAGAAGACTCTTGATTTTCCACTTTCTTCTTCTTTTCCTTATTGGGTTTGTAAGAAGTTCCCCTTGAGAAACTAGACAGATTTGACTTCCTAGCATCTTGCATATTTTTATCTATTTTGATAGCATACTTTTGTGCATCCCTTAGAGTTGTTGGCTCCTTATCCCTTAACTGATATCTGATTTCACTCTCAAAGGCTTCCATATAATGAATTAAAATAGATGCATCAGGAGGCTTAATAGTTTGAGGGAGGCTCTTAACCAAGTCATTAAATCTCTTATTGAATTCTTCCATTGTTTCATTTTCCTTCTTTTGAATAGAGTTAAGAGCAACCAATAAATGACAGTCTTCCTTCTAATCACCGCATCTTTCATTGAAGGCCTTTGTGATTTCTGCTAAAGTGCTAAATTTGTTAGGATCATGTTCCGAGAATCATTCTACTACATCCCCTTCCAGAGAATACACAAAAAGAGTCATCTTTACATGTTCATAATTGTGACCATTACACCATTTTAGGATGCACAAGTTGAAATTCATGATGTGAGTCTTGGCACTAACAACATTGTTTCCCTAAAACACAGGCAATTTCTCAATAACTTTGTCAAGAATAGAGTGAGGATAACCTTGAATATTAGTAAAATTACATGGCCTCAATGGATCACCCATAGTTGTTGTAGGATTATTATGTACAAACAAGAGATGTATATTAGAGATTGCTTCTTCTTAAGACTTTCAAGGAGCCTACAAGGAGCTAGTCTGTTTATTCTCCTCCTATACACCCTTTCAGGTTCAGGAAGAGAATCAACCAACCCTTGCGGGTTGCTCCTGGCAGGATACCTCAAGGAATGATTAAATGGAGTTGCCACTTAGAGATTAAGCAATGTCAAATAACAAAACTCAAGTTATGATAAATTAAGGGAAAAGTTTATTACTTAGTTTTTAAAGAACTAATTAAATTTTGTCAATTAACCAAGGATAAAAGACTTATCCCCGACAACAACGCCAAAGATGTTGCTGTCCTAATACATACCTACAAGCGTGGAGAAGTCCCCAACCCACTTGGTGTGTCCTTGGAGGTACAAACCTAAGTCTAGACCCATTGTCACCTCGATCTAGACTCCTTCTGTCTAGGCTCACTCCTAGGGAAGCCAAGGGGGGTAGACCCTATTAAACTAGGTGAAGGTTTTATTAAAGTTCTAGGAGTTAATTGATTTGTTGATTAGGGAGACCCAACCCAATGATAGACAATCATGCAAATGCAGTCTGTCAATGACAAGCAAACCTTTTATATCATAAAACAAAAGTTAGATCAGTGCCTAAAGATTATCCAATTCCAATTATTCCAATATACACAAAAGAAATATACTTCTACAAGAATGAAACAAATTTATGAGATATCTACACAATGAATATGAAAAATAACTTTGCACTCAAAACAATTATGCCCAATTGAATAAAGAATACTTGAAATAAAGAATACTTTGAAAATAGATATTCACATGAAAGGAAATTGCTGAAAATGAAATTGCTTGAAACAAAATGAATAGCAAAGCTTGAAATGTAGATATTGTGAAAAGTGTGTAGGTTGTTTTTAATAGATTTTTAGGTGTCTCTTTGACTTAGGGGCAATTAGATGTGAATGTTGCAAACCTAAGCTATGTTGCTACCCCATGTCCTTATCCCTTCAACCAATAGGAAGTGCTGGGTACTCAACAAGGGAATAACAAGGATCCCCCCTAGCTCCACAGGTCAAATCCAAGATGCTTGGGCGCTCAACAAGGAAGACACATAGTGCCGTGAAACCGTCCCTGGCTTCAATCCCTTCTAGCCTCCCAAGTCACCCCTTTTTAATGGTTTAAGCAATAATGGAACTAGGTGTCTAATTAGACTAGCCACACAGTCCTTTGCCCTTTCTTGTTACTCAAGATCCACAAAGTGGCAAGGGGAGGGAATACGGGGCAAATGGCGGGGCGAAAAGTTTGATTACTTTGCAAAAATTGAAATAACTAGCCGACACGATATTGCAAGGGTGGCAAAGTCACTCACATGAAAGGTGTGGGCACAAACAAAAAAGTAAAACAACTTAGAAAGAATGAAATAAGCAAGCTAGTCACTCAACTTTGCCTTGAGGATAATGATGGGAAAAATTAAACAACTTTACAAGCCTCACAACTATGGCACAATGTGGAGGGCAAGCCTATCGATTTTGTGCCAAGGTGGGTAAAATAATTTGAAATAAAATAAAGCAAATTAATACTAGCCACTCATCCTTCTCTTTGTGGGAGAAGTGGGGCAAACAAATTAAGCAAAAATTACAAATTAAACAACTAATCTAACCAACACGGTGTTGTAAGGGTGGCAAAGCCACTCACATGCAAGATGTGGGTAAAACAAAACTTGAAAATACTTTACAATTTACAACTTATGAAGATAATGAAAGAATGCAAGTACAATAGATTCTCTTTGGCTACTTACAATGCTTTAGAAATGGAGAAAGGTGAAGGGATCTTGCACCACTACTCTTGGATGATTCCTTGAGTTTTTTGTAGCCAAGATTGGGCAACACCTCCCCTTAGACTGACGAAAATCTGCAAAAAATAAGAAGATATTTTTGTTGGAAATTGCTAAAAACCATTTAAAATGAGTTAGTTTTGGTTAGTATATAAAACAAAATTTTTTATATACAAAATCTGAACTTAAAGATTGATTGGAAAGCAAGATTTAGAAGAGAAATATGTGCAAAACATATGTAAAAGAGTGCTGAAATGACATCATAAATTTTAGTGAAGAGAATTCAAGCTTTTGGAGTCCACTCTCCCAAGCTTTGGTAACCTGCAATTGGTAAATCTTTGCTACACAATGAGGCAAGAAAGTGAGTTCTTCAAAGTGTTTCACAAAATACTTTGCAAACTCAAAGTAAAACAACTCACATAAACCTACAACAATACTACTATAGATTTATCCCTAGCAAAATACTTTGCTTGGGGTTTTTCAAGTAAAACAATGTGAGCAAAATAAACATAAATTGCAGAAATATTACCTCACAAGAACACCAAACAAGAACCCCAAGAGTACTCCAATAGAACGCTAATAGATCACCACAAGAACACCAAACAACAACACCAAGAGTATTCCAATAGAACACCAATAGATCACTACAAATACACCAAGAGGTCCTTGAAAGCTTCATTTCTATTATTGAAAAGAATGACTGCAATATGGCAGAAAGATTACAAGAGAGATATGGGGAGAGAGCAAGAGAGGGTGAGGAGAAATTTGGGCAGCATGGAGTTGCTATCAAACTTCATGTCAAAAAAGAGTAGAGGGGCCTTTCTTTTAAGGGAGGGGAAGAGGAGAGACCCCCCTTGCATGCTCTCCATGTGTCAAACATGCAAGAGAGGGCCCACTCTCAAGGGGGCCGCACTTTAGAGAAGGGGGCGCACTTAGGGAGAGAGATCAATGGTTAAGGGAGGTGGGAACCCTCTTGTAGTGTTTAGATGTCTTCTCTATGCTCCAAGGGGGGCACACTAAGGTGTGGGGGCCTCCCAGCTTTTGGTATTAGCTTTTTCCACATTCACATGAAGAGGGGGGGTGCCCCTCTCTTTAGGGAAACTCAACAAGTGTTTAGAACTTGGCTTGGGGTGGTCCTTTTTCAATTTATAAACTTTTCCTAACTTAGGAAATGACTTTAGGAATCATTTCCCCCTCTTTTTACCTTAGACAATTATTTGATGATTTTTGACTGACTTGGACTCCTTATGGACATTGACCTAGCAAAACTTGTCCAATTGAGCTGAAATTTGGTCCAAGGGTGTAGGGGGTCATAATACAATTTATTTGAGTACCCATACCCCTATACAAAATCCCCAAGGACCAAATTTTTACATTTTACATAAAAAATAATTAAAAATTTCCAATTTACGGGAAATTTTAATTATTAAAAAATCGTATCAAAACTTAAGGGAATTTCGCAAGACTCTAGGATATGTCTAGCTTGGTCATTTACAACACTTTTAGCCCTTAGTTATCTACTGGGATCGATCATTAGAACGCCTTTCACCACTTTGGAGGAAATTTGAGTGAAAAACTCAAGTAATTAAATTGCTGAAAAAATAAAATTAATTACCTGAGGGAAAAAAACACTCGATGAAAGGACTTCACTAATGATAAAGTCCTAGGCAACTAAATTACAAGACTTGACCCATGCTAACAAGTTACATTTACAAAAATATCCCACGAAGGGGTGTTAAATTTAAAGCAGCTGCAAGAGCCATTCTTCGGGAGGATGGCAAAGACCCTAGCTGAGATCTAGGGCCCCCGGTGCACCCCTGGGGATTTGGTCTGGGACCAAACAGTCAGTGCCATGGCAAAAGACCCCTAAGAGGGCCCCCAGTAGATGACTAGGGTTCTTGGTCTAGGACCAAGCAGCTAAAAGCCCTTAGATATGTCTAGGGCCCCTGGAAAAGTCCAGGGTACCCATGCCTAGGGCATGGGTTGATCCTCGGTCTTGTACCTTGGTGGATAAGACCCCTGAGAGGGCCCCCAGTAGACGACTTGGGTTCTTGGTTTGATACCAAGCAGTAAAGACCCCTGAGAGGGCCCCCAATATACGATTGGGGTTCTTGGTCTAGGACCAAGCAGTTAAAGCCCCTAGATAAGCCTAGGGCCCCTGGACATAGTCCAGGGTACACATGCCTGTGGCATGGGTTGATCCTTGGTCTTAGACCTTGGTGGATAAGACTCCAGAAAAAGTTTCGGGGCAACTTGATCCTCGATCAAGTATTTTGTTGGTGTATGAAATTCCTTGAAGGAGGACATGACCACATAAGGGATATGTTCCATATGCAATGATGATAAAGTAATAAGGTCACCTTGAAGATGAATGAACAAGTATTGCCACCTTGTAAACCCTCCTAAACCCTCTTCACCCTTGCTTGTGCTTATTTGGGGTTTTTGTTTATTTTGGTTTCAAGGGTTATTGGCTTTAGGGGTTATTAATTAAATGATTTAATTTATAACATATTTAATTAATACTTATATTAATTGAATATGTTAATTTTCTAATTATCATTTTTAATTATTATCCTTACTCTAACCCCTAGCCTAATTCCTAGGTTTATAACCCCTAGCCTAAAGTATAAAAAGAGATCTACCCTCCTCTTTTCAACACACATTATTATTGTTGCTTCTGTTGTTGCTGCGGCCATCCCTTAGGAGTTTTCTTTGAGGCTGCTGCAGCCTCTCCTTTGAGGTCTATTGTGATATGATGTGCCTCCTTCCTTGCTGCTGTAGGGTGGCAGCTAGTGCGGCCCTCCTTCCTTGCTACTGTAGGGTGAACGGATCCTCTTTTTCCTAGCTGCGGCTCTCTAACCTGTTGAGGGTTTGATTGTTGAAGTATTTTGTTGCTGCAGCCTTTCTTTTATTGGAGAGTTTGTTGCTGCGGTCCACTTTTTGTTGGAGTGTTTTGTTGATGAGTTTTTGCAGGGTGGTTCATCCCTTCTCTCCTGTACCTCTCCGTCTCCCTTGAGGACTGTAGACTGTTGTGTAGTGCGGCCCCTTCACTGCTGTTGGGTGTGACTGTATGGTGCGGATCCCCTTTTGAGGACTGTTGTGTGATGCAGCTCCCTTTGTGGACTCTATGAGTGCAGCCCTCCTTTGCAGCTGTCCAGATCCGTCCTGTGTTGAGCCACGACCTCCCTTAAACTATTTTTCTCTGTGAGGGTTTCATCAACAGTTTTTGAGTAAGGGTTTGGGTGTTTGAAACTACTGTTGAGGGTTTGATTTTGTTTTGTATCCCTGTGGCCCTATATCCTTGGTGGCAAGAAAGTTCATTTACCTCTTGGCAAGAGATCCAACCTATATGGTGGATCTATGAGCTGGACTTTGCCTGAGCATAATTACAAATGGTTAGCATCACTGTGAGTGGTTGTGACCTCTTCAGAGGCAAGTCTTCAGGGCAAGGTAAGTTATCGATTTGTTTTATTAGATCTGGATTTTGCTTTGAGTTTTTGCATTGAGTTATCTAGATCTATGTATAAGCATTGATTGTCATCAGATCTGAACTGTATATTGAGTTTGGTACATACTTCTTGTTTCTAAAGTTTGGTTTACTGTTCATGATCAGTTTTTAGTTTAGATTTGTAGATCTGTACAAGTTTCATTCCTGCATTGAAGATCAGATATAATGTTTATTCTAGATCTGTTCTAAACTATTTAGATCTGGGCACACACATGTGTGTTTTCTCCTTTTAAACAGGTTAGACTTGTTTTCCGAATATCAGATCTAGGTTGCTATCCTAACAAAAAAAATAAAAAGACACTTTTGTTCTGCTTTGTTGTGCTAATTCTAACAAGGGGAGCGGACATTCCGTGGAGAGAGAAAAAAGTTCTGGGGGTAGAATTGCCATGTTGAGTCATAGGTCTTCAAACTTGTCATACCATAAGGTACATATCTCTATGATACATGACGTTGACACCTAGTTGAAATAGGTGGTCAACATSGCCCACTAATGCACTAAACAAGAATCACTTTCATGCCTGTTATMGCGCAATTTGTACTTTCCCAAAGCCAAAGGCAAGTGAACACTAAATTGGCATAACATGAGGTTGTCCTATCACTGTCACCTAAACAAAACACCTCTTTCTCTTTAGGGGTAGTACCCAGGGGAGATGTCCYCGGTGACCCTAGGGGTTTGAGAAGGCTAAGGTAAGAGTATCAAGAAAATCCCACTCCTCTCACAGGTCACTCTGATCAGAAAGTCTAAAAGGTTTTAATAAGATGAAGCAAAGTATTACTTAAGTATACCTGCCCAGAACAAGACAACAAGAAAAACACTATTTGCAAGTACCAATTGATGTTAGTGCTTCATAAAACCATAGACTTTGAATAAAATCATAAGCTGATATAAAAGATGAAGCAACGGAAATATTTATAACAACAATGTATATATAGTAATAGCTTCACAATTATGCCTTAATAAATCTTCAATAATGACCAAAAATGATAACCTAAACTTGACAAAATGCTAGTATTTGTCAGAAGCAATGAAGGCAATGTAAAATCAGCTTTAACACTTGCTTTTAAAATGCTTTTGTTGCTGTCATAGATGGCTGCAACTATCTTTTGCAACAACAACAAGATAGTTAGTAGACTAGTCCAATCTAAGGTTAGAAATGGTTAGTAAAGATCTTGACGTAGATGGTTTAAAGGTCGTTTTAGTCAATCAATCACTTGTAAGGTATGAACTAGTGCCTTTAGGGTATATGGAGCCACTTTTGCAGAGGCAATTCTTAGGGGAAACAAATGATAATGGGTGAGCTAAAGATAAGTGGGAGGATGGTTGAGGTGTTAGTAACCTAAGGCCTCAATCATCCAAAACCCTAGAAGAAAAAAGTTGCTAGGAAGTAGGTAACCCTAGGCCCTAGTGATTTTCCTTCTTTAGGTCAAGCTTGAAATAAAATATGAAAGCTTAATGAAGCAATAGTACTAGAGTGCTACTAAGGTAGGGCTCTAGTATATCCTTCAAGGGAGGTGTCTTCTAACAAAATCAAGTAGGTGAAGAGTTATTAAGAGAAAGACAATAACATGTGATTTTCTCCTAGGGCTTCACACTAGCAATTCCATAATCTTATAAATGAACAAGTAAAAGATACCATAACCATTCAAAATAAAGAAGGATCGCAGATTTCTACTTCACCAAGAATAATCTAGTCACAAACACTAGTTGAAGACTTTCCACCATGAAAATGCAAAAATACACCAATAAAAGCTCCCTCCAAGAGTTGCGCGACACTTAGTTCAGCCAATAAGCCTTAAAAGAGGCTGAATTTCAGACCTCACACTTGTGTGAGTGAAAGATGATGAAAACTATAAGAGATTTATCTCTTATTTATACAATAATTATGACCTTTAATTACAAATTAGGTCAAAAAAGGTCAACATGGCCAATATACATCAAAAATTCAGTTTTACATAAAATTGACAATAAAAACCCTAATTTCATCTTTTTAGGGTGACATCATGCCCCTCCTAGGGTGACGTTGGCCCCCCTCTTAGAATGCTAGGCCTACAAAGTGAAACGTTGGGGCTTAAAACCCCTCCGGAGCTGCCACACGTGCCAACCAAAGCCATCCTCATGCCTAAAACCCCAACTGGATGACATCAAGGCTCTGAATGATGACGTCAAGGGCCTTCAAGGGCCAATGTCATGGTGGGAGGGCAAGACCCCCCTGGGTCCAGGCCTAGCAAAGTGCCTCTGGTGGAACGTCCTCCCTTTTCTCTAGTGCAAGCCTTTGGTATACCTCTGTCCTTGGCTGGGGTCTCAACATCCATCTAGTGGGCTTTTAGCCCTATGGAGGTCTGAGCTAATCATCTCCCCATATGTACTTGTTTGTCGGGCATGGTCCTGCAGCAACAACAAGTACACCCTCCATGGGCTCATAAATCACAGGGATCATAGCAATGTCAATCACATCTAATAATCAAGTTACCCAAACATGTGCATAAAACCCCCCTTTTCCCAGACAAGTGCTCAAAGACATTATGCTATTTAACAAGCCGGGTTTGGAGAGGGTCTTAGGATGTCCTATTGGGCTAATTCTCCTCAAGTGTGGGGTGTTTCCAGGTGAAGACCAATTTAGGTCATTTAAATGCATGAGATGGTGTAGGGGATGTTTGGGCAAGGGGTGCAATGATAACATGGAAATGTAGGTCTTACCTGTGGGTGCCTTTGTAGAGGGTGAGCTGCACCTTGTCATGGATGCAATTGTTTCCTAGCCCATTCAATGCCTTTTTACTCTTTGTCTTATTTCTTTTTCTTTCAAGAGAATAGTTGGAGGACACTGCCCTAACGTGGTGACTAGTGGTGACAACGTTACCCGCAAGCATTTCACGGAGATGAGAAGGCTGGCTCGTGATGATACCCCCTTTCTCTTGGCTATGCCACCAAGAGCCACTACCCTGGCGTGGTGACTAGATGAATAGTAGTGTCATACCGTTACATGCCCATGGACCTAATAGGCTGGCTCATGATGAGACCCCCTATCCACCAACTAGGTCTTGAGTTTTATTTTATTTTATGGGTCCCCCCTTTTTCTTACTGAGAATCCTTTTATTNACGTTACCCGCAAGCATTTCACGGAGATGAGAAGGCTGGCTCGTGATGATACCCCCTTTCTCTTGGCTATGCCACCAAGAGCCACTACCCTGGCGTGGTGACTAGATGAATAGTAGTGTCCTACCGTTACATGCCCATGGACCTAATAGGCTGGCTCATGATGAGACCCCCTATCCACCAACTAGGTCTTGAGTTTTATTTTATTTTATGGGTCCCCCCTTTTTCTTACTGAGAATCCTTTTATTGCTTTCTCGGGGATCCCTGGGCGAAGCATCTCAAGGTTTGATCTTGGCTTTTAACTTTTGCCAGCTACTTTTACCCTCTGGGCCTTTAGCCCCTTCTTCTAACAAGGCAAAGTACAACCCTTACTAGCTTGGCAAACCCAATGCCCGAACCAATGTAGGGGATAGATGAGAGGGAAAATGATGAGAAGTGATAAGTATGGAAGGAATGATGAGAAGTGATGACCTTTCATAGACCCACCCAGTGGCAACTCATCCATAAGGGAACCAACTTGCTAGGGCACTCTGTCATCCCCCCATGGTATGGGCAAGTTAAAAGGCATAATGTCGAAGCAAACGTCATGAAGCAAAAGAGAACTAAATGCACATATTCAAATGTTTTGAGAATTAGAGTGACACATACCATGATACCTGGACTCATTACCTCATGGAGCAAGACCCACTGCTACTTCAGGACCAGGTCGATGGGATGGATACTGCTGCTGCTCATAGATGGGAGGCGCTGAAGAAAAGATGCGCCCTCCAGGGCCAAGCTCAAGTCAATATGGCTCTCGGTACTCCATGTCTAGGACCTGTGGGCCTCGAGACATAATCTCCTTAGTTATCACTAGGATAGGGGATAACAATGCCTATCATAGATTGGATAATGTTCACAAAACTAGCTGAAATATTTGTGCACACAAAAGAAGATTGTGAAGAATATGGAAGCAAATTGTTGTAGAATGCTGCTACCCATCTAGGTGGAAAGTCTTAGTCTTAAATAATCTTGATTTCATGGCAGGTAAGATAATCATTAATACCATTAATGTATCAAGTGCTAGGGTGTGACTGAAAGATCACTTCTCTTTCTCTATCACATTATATAAATAAGTCTTGTACCATGGTGTTTGTGAAGGATGCATCTTTGGCAAACATCATAGAGAGAAACTTGAGAAAGGTAAATCATTGTGTGCGAGAACTCAACTACAACTTATTCACATTGACTTATGTGGTCCAATGGAAAAGGCATCTGTGTCAGGTGCAAAATATATTTTGACTTTCATTGATGACTTTCTAGGCGTGTATGGGGTTATTTCCTAAAACAAAAGAATCAAGTCCTATATTAGTTTAAAGGGTTTGAATCTTTTGCCGTAAACTCATATAGTCAATCTTTTTTTTTTTTTTTAATTTTTGGAAAAAAATCATTATGTTTGATATTTCATAGGAGAAATAAGAATAGACATTTTCATGTCTTATCGACATTTTCAGAGCCATAGGTCTCTGCGACCTTCAGTAAAAAAGAACCCAATAGGGTTTTTCTAAGCTAATTATTATAAGCATCTTTAGGCATTTTCTACCTCTGCATGTGTTAGGAAGCACCAAAATTATATTAAAATATAGTCAATCTATTAAGACTCTTAGGATTGATAATGGTGGTGAATATGTAAATCATGCCTTCGAGGAATTTTGCAAGAAATCTATCATTGCTTGTCAATGCATTGTCTTATAACCCTCAACAGAACAATGGACGTGAAAGAAAGAATCGAACCCTTGTTGAGATATCGAGGTGGATGCTTCATGCAAAAGGTTGTAACTTGTTAGGAATATAAACCTTGAAGAAGCTTTGAGTGGCAAAAAGTTGACTATTGTTCATTTATAGTTTTTGGTTGTGACGCATAGGCTCACATCTCATGTTAAAAAAGGAAGAAATTGGAAGCCAAGGGTCACAAATGTATCTTTGTTGGATAAAATGAAGATTCCAAGACATTTCTCTTATATGATCCATCTATTAATGATCTCAACATTCAAAGGGGTGTTGTTGTTAGTTTTTTAGCTTGGTTGGTGTCTCAGCTATGCATATGTGTCCTAGGCTAGCCGATGGACACATCAAAAGGCCCAGATCAACCTTATTTATCTCAACCTAAGTCCAACTTAGGAAATCAACAATTTTTGTCTTTGAGTGGATTGTGGGTTCCAGGTCAAGTGGGGCACATTTGATGAGGCTTGTCAGTGGAGTGTGGGGCCCAACCAAGGGGGGCACACCTCCTAGAAGCCTTGGAGGCTAAATTGGCATACAATTCAAGGCAAGAAAGGTGGCTGATGGGAGGATAAAGAGAGGGGATGAAGGTGAGAAGGACATCATTCTCATTTGTGAGGTTGAGCAAGTGAGAGTACGAGGGGTGCTTGGTGGAGAGAGAAGAGGAAGTTCAACAGCTTGAGAAGGGCGAGTTTTGGGCCATCTTTCAATATAATGTGGAGGCCGTACCAGGGCCATACAGAGCAATAAGAGAGGTCAAACTCAGGCCAGCTTCAACAATTTCTAGCAGGCTGATTCCAAGGCATCTTGTGCAGAGGAAAAGAGGCTGAACTCACCTAGCAGCAGCAGGCCGATTCTGGGTAGGCCGTACAGGCTGTACCTAGGCCATACAGTCCAGAATCAAGCTGGGCCGTACAACCATCAGCTGGGCGAATTTTTGCCGAGGAAGGAAGGGTAAAATGTTGAGAAATTTCTGTAAGAAATTTTAGTTTTTATGCTGCTATAATATTCTCTCAAGAAGCTTAATAAAGCCCCCTCTTAGCTGGTTTTCCGCATATTAGGGTTTCCACGGTACATCTGGTGTCCATGTGTTTTTTATGCTTGGTTTTGTGTATGCTTCTGCTATCATTTTTCTGATTTATAACTCAGCTGTAGGTTAATTGCATAATTATGAAATTTATAACAACAAACTAAATTTATGGGTTTAGTAATTTTTGGCATTAATCTCAATGATTGAGTTATAGGAAAAATCAACATGGTATTAGAGCTCAACCTTTGAGTACAGGACAAGCCAAGTTTCTTGCTGTGCAGACCAGGATGAGTAAATCAACAAGAGGGTATAACCAGAGAAAGTGGGGTAGCCAGAGGAGCTAACTCAAATGGCAGGCCTAAGGTTCGAAGACAGGTTGGAGGGTGCCTCAAACTTTTGTCCTTGGAGGGAACGTATAGGTTTGGTGTTGGAGGAGAATGGGCTATTGGAATTTTTTGAAGGGAAAGCAGTCCGTCGAGCTGATCCAACGCAACTAGTAGCCCACCTCAAGAAGGATGTAAAGACGAGGAGGATTATTGTGGATGGAGTTAAAGACCACATTATCCCACATCTATCTGGCAAGAAGACAACCAAGGAAATGTGGGATGCCCTAGTGAAGTTGTACTAGTCTGATAACCAGAGTAGGAAGATGCTGCTGAGAGAGAAGCTGAGAAGCACAAAGATGGCCAAGGGAGAGTCGGTGGTCAGTTACCTCACAAAGTTTAGTTAGATCAGAGATGATTTGGCGGATGTGGGAGAGGCAATGGACGAGACTGAGTTGGTGAGGACAGCCTTGAATGGCTTCACCAAGCAGTGGGAAGTATTTGTCCGTTGAGTAGTGGCTTGGGAGAAACTCCTTGATTGGGAGAGATTATGTGATGAGTTTATCCAGGAGGAGCTGAAACTTGATGCTACTCAGGCTAGCCAACCAAAGAGTGAAGAGGAGGAGAATGTGGCTCTTCATGCGAAGAAGGGAAGTGGAGCGGGAGGTTCCAGAGACATGAGCAAAGTGAGATGCAAAGACTGGCTACTATGTTAGCTAGTGTCCCAAGAAGAAGAAGAAGAAGAAGGAGGAGGAGGCAAAAATGTCAGCCTCATCATCTACTGAGATAGATGAGTGTACAGAGAAATTTGAGGATGAATTTTCTTTGGTTGCCTCTCTTTCGAGCATCAACAGATTTGCAGAGTTGGAGGACTGTGAGGCATGGTTCATGAACAACGGGTCATCTCGCCATATGACGGGAATGAGGTCGGTGTTCCTTAGTGTTTCAGAGACGGGCTCAGACTCGCATGTGGGTAGTGGGGCTGGCACCATGCATGCAATGAAGGGGATTGGATGCATCAGATTCCAACTAGAGTCAGGTGGTTCTCTGGAGGTGGATGAGGTGACGTATGTATTGAAGCTGAGGGTCAATTTGCTCTCTGTGTCAGCTCTGGATTTTATGGGGTATACAATTATGTTCATGGATGGACAAGTACTCCTACGTTCAGAGGGAGTAGGTACCCAGGATGCAACAATGAGGTTTGACATCAAGGAGGTTATGTTGTACAGGGTGCTGGGACAACCTTTAGTTGGATCCGAGGGGATCTTGGATCATAGATCCATATAAGTGGTTGAGTCTAGTGGACGAGTAACTTCATCCAAGGCTGTCAGCTGGTATGATCTGACACTGATGGATGAGCAGAGCAGGAGATCAGATCAGAGTGCAGTGGAGGTAGCAGGGATGTCTTCCAGTTCAGAGGGAGCAACTAAAGCAACAACATATTTGATTGGATCAAAGATTGATCTGGGTGGAGACACCTCCCTTGCTAAGAGGGAGTGTTAGTTTTTTAGCTCGGTTAGTGTCTCAACCATGCTTATGTGTCCTAGGCTAGCTGATGGACACATTAAAAGGCCCAGATCAACCTTATTTATCTCAGCCTAAGTCCAACTTAGGTAATCAACAAATTTTTGTCTTTGAGTGGATTGTGGGTCCCAAGTCAAGTGGGGCGCACCTCATGAGCCTTGTTAGTGGAGTGTGGGGTCCAATCAAGGGGGGCACACCTCCTAGAAGCCTTGGAGGCTGAATTGGCACACAATTTAAAGCAAGAAAGGTGGTTGATGGGAGGATAAAGAGGTGGAGGTAGCAGGGATGTCTTCCAGTTCAGAGGGAGCAACTAAAGCAACAACATATTTGATTGGATCAAAGATTGATCTGGGTGGAGACACCTCCCTTGCTAAGAGGGAGTGTTAGTTTTTTAGCTCGGTTAGTGTCTCAACCATGCTTATGTGTCCTAGGCTAGCTGATGGACACATTAAAAGGCCCAGATCAACCTTATTTATCTCAGCCTAAGTCCAACTTAGGTAATCAACAAATTTTTGTCTTTGAGTGGATTGTGGGTCCCAAGTCAAGTGGGGCGCACCTCATGAGCCTTGTTAGTGGAGTGTGGGGTCCAATCAAGGGGGGCACACCTCCTAGAAGCCTTGGAGGCTGAATTGGCACACAATTTAAAGCAAGAAAGGTGGTTGATGGGAGGATAAAGAG
>JASDQU010254381.1:0-16107 GCA_032191745.1 Picea mariana | reverse complement strand
AAGAGAAAATATGTCGAGACAATATTGCATATTTTTAATATGTAGGAATGTAAACCAGTCAAGGTTCGTATTCCCATAGGTGTAAAGTTATTTGTAGATCAGTGTCCCAAGTCACAGGAAGAGGAAGAGGGCATGTACGATGTTTCGTATGCTAGTGGACTTGGTAGCTTGATGTATGCAATGGTTTTTATTTGATCAGACATTTCACATGTAGTGGGAGTTTTGAGTAGGTATATGTCTAAACCAGGGAAGGAGGATTGGACATAAATAAAGATGTTTTTAGGTATTTGCATGGTACTAATAGTTATGGATTGTGCTACCAAGGAAGACCAATATTGGACAGAGTGTTGGACATACATGGGTTTGTTGATGCAGACTGGGCTAGATATCTAGATCACATAAGATATATAAGTGGGTAATGTGTTTAAATTATTTGGAGGAGTAATTGGTTGGATGAGAAAAAGATAGGCTCTAGTGATAATCTCAACTACAAAAGTAGAATACATGGTAGCCACTCATGTAATCAAGGAAGAAATATGGTTACAGATATTGTATTCAGGTATTGGGTTGGTACAACAAGTAGTAAGAATAGATTGTGACAATGAGAGTGCAATATTTCTGGAAAAAAACCTAGATTATTATTCAAAGAAAAAACATATTGATGTTCAATATCACTTTGTGAGATACATGGTTGAAGACAAGAAGGTGTTGATGGAGAAGGTTGACACATTGAAGAATTTTGCAGATTCCTTGATGAAGTCTGCCAGTATAGAGAATTTCTCTTGGTGTAGAGAATCAATGGGTGTTGATGCCATGAATTTGTGACAATATCAATCACTAGAACCCCAGGCTTGTAAAGAAAATAAAAAATGGGAGAATGTTGGGTATGTTTAATATTCTTTTCATGTGAGGGGTGTGTGTTTGTTAGATTTTGGCGATCCCTCCCCCTGATGGTATGGATGAAAGGATTAGGGTTTTGGAATCTGTAGAATACCCAAAATATTGTATACATTATATTGTGAATGGTGAAGTTAATACAATGAAGAGTTGAGAGGTGCGGCACCAAGGAAGGTTGGTTTTCTCCTAGTTAATGATTTCTAGCATAATGTGTATTGTATGTATCAACCATTAATTAATTTCCATTTTGATTAAGAATATATATGCATAGTTTTACTTCATAGGTTTAAAACTTATAATTAGGTAAAAAACAAACCCTCATAAGATTATTCCTCATGTTTCAAGTATTCCGATGAGCTCTTATTTTCCTAATTTGGTCTTCAGATGCCTGAATTATAACTTATAGAAAATTGTGGCTCAACACCTGTTGATTTTTCTCTTAAGAAATTTTTTACTATCGATCTGTGAGCTCGTGGATTTCCCCATATGCATCAGGGTGTTTGACTATCAACAATTTATATTTCTTAATCCTCCAATGTTACTTGTATGTGGATTTATGAGAAGCATAGAGTGATGAGCCTAGGTTAATGTTTTGAACCAGAAAAATGGAAATAAACAACCAAATTAAAATAATAAAATAATATAAGCGAAGGTTAGGATCCGATGGTTGAGAAGTTTCAAAAATTAAGCTATGGTGCAAACCCAATCCAATGGTAAAAGATAATGGAGGAAATCCAATGAGATGGGTCAAAATCGATGGTGTAAATGATGAAACTCCAATCAGCTTTAGAGTTTGATGGTCGAGAAATATGAGAAATATGTCAACCCGATTAGGTGAGCCTGATGAGTCAAACCCGATAATACCAAGTTTTTTGAAAATTATAAATCCATATTTCAAGTACTTATAATCTACATACCATTCTCAAAGAGTCAATTAGTGAGGTTGTTTTCTTGAACTCTCCAAAAACTACAGATTGGCTCTATTTTGACCATAGGTCTCTTTTGTATTTTTTTTATACAAGCAGGCATCTGCATAAGTGTGTTCCTCATCTATCTTTTACTGACATTTCTTCACTACTAGAAAATGTCCATAGCCCTGACTAAGATGCCTCAGTATCATACAAGCATAGCCTCCCTGCCAGTGAGTTTCCACAGGCCGATGAGTTTACTTGCACTTCCCACACTAATCATAGTGTTTTTTAATTCCTATTTTATTTCATAAAATGATCACCCTTTTTAGATTTGTATAATAATACTATTTATTCAATTGGGTGTCTAGGAAGCAGGGTGATACATGATTTGTTTTGATATGCTGAGTAGATGTCATGCTTTTAAATTTTAAATTAGAGGTCTCTATAGTATCCATCAAGGTTGTGAACAACTTATTAATGTGAGGTGTGTCGAGGAAAAGGTATGGAAAACCTTACTAAAGCATTTTCAGATCTTGTTGGGCTAAGACAATATAGTTGGGAATGTCACCTTGGGTTTATAACATAAAAATCAATTGCTTAATCCACAAGTATTAAGTACAAAGGATCAAGGATTTTTTATGTGTTATATATAACCGTGCAAAATAAATAAAGTTAAATAAGGTTACATGAATGTGTATAGAAATTAGACAAATGTGTACATGGAGATAAAAGAGAAAGAATGAACTAGATCATTAAAAAAAATGTGTGAGACTGAAACTGTAATGCGATTTTTTCATTTATTTCATTCTGAGATACAAAACTGAGTTCTCTTTACAAACCCCTATGAGGGTAGGGACCAAAGTCATATTTAGAAGCCTTCGATGGGAACCATACAAAAATACTCTGACAACAAGAAGAAAACTGAAGCTAAATATCTGGATCAGCTTGCCACAAAATGTTGTCACTTGAATCTTAAAGATATTATTTATCATTCATGAAATTTAATTCATAAACAAACAAGAATACGCAGAATACCAAAGATAAATCATACACTTTTAAAATAAGCTGCTGAAATATGTGATTCAATTTTTTGAATCTTGCTGCCTTCAATACGACCTTGTTGTCATCAAGAGGGTTAAGACTTCTAGTAAACTCAGAATGAATGAAATTTGAAATTATATCACTAGAATAGAGCAAACCTTATGGCTATAGTTCTCCTTCTATTCTCTCCCCTTTGCCTCTTCATCTAATTGAGATTTTATTCCTTCTCAATAAGTTATGGTCATTCAACTACCTTTCTTTAGTTAATCCAAATTCGCTTAACTAATTAGTTGAGACAAATAATAATAGTATATATAAATAAGGGTCTAATTAATAATAACTAAATAGGTGGGACCCCTTCTGTCTCCTAATTATTTCCTTTTAATAGTCGTCAAACATGAAATATCAACTCAATCATTTGATTCAAATATCCTCCTTGTAACTCCTGTGTTCATTTTTATAATCAAATATCTAAATATCAAAAAAATATAATACGATCATATCCAAAATAACATTATATCCATACTATCCAAAAAATATGCCTAAATATATGCTTGTTGTCAAAAACTTTGTCAAAGTAAAAATACTGTCTTCCATATAAAAATAACATTAATCATCATCAAAAACCATATTTATTGTGAGAGTCATTTGGTTTCTTTTCACTACTATCCCCTTTTGATTTTTCTGTGCCAGCCTTTAGTTGGTTGGAACCGTGAGGCTGAACTGCACTGATAACATGAGAAAAATCATCCTTAAGATGAAGGTGAGGGGACATAGATTTGGAAGACTCTTTGGATGAGTTGGAGGGTGTGGCTACTCCTTTTCCTTTGTCCTGCATAGGCTCGGGAATATCAATTTTCAACCTCTTACTAACATGAGATGACTGCACAGGTGAGACAACATGATCAACTTGGGAAATTTGATTCTTTGGTGGTGGTGGAGGGGGTAATGGTAAAGAAGAAGTAGGAAAACTGTGGTGATGAACAATATGTTGGTGGAAAATATCTTTCCAACCATCGTTGGCAGGCAGTTCTGGTTGCATTGATACATGAGGAGGGACTCAGATACTAGAAAAGTTTTGATGTGGTTGGAAGGGAGGTCTTTCAGTTCAAGGTTGGAGGATCCCTTGGCCTACTAGGATGAATAACACAGCTTGAAAAATATGATTCAATTCTTTTGGATCGACATCAAAATGAATGGAAAAACGAGGTCTTGTATGACCTCTTTACCAATTTCCTCTCCCTCTATTTCCTTTTCCATTACTGCCTCTGCTAAAGAAAATCATATTTAAGCAATGTTCCAATTAGTTATGAAAACTCTTGACAGTCCAAGCATCAACCCTACCTAAATAAAATAAAAGGTTGGCTCTTTCATTCACAACAAAAGAACATGCAATCAATCCATTAATCATACTACTCAAATCAATAATTAATTTCTATTGAACAGGGAATGATAGGGTTATTGGGAAGGTGAGGGGTTTATAATGAGTGAAAAGTGATAGCATGGACATGCACCACCAATGGATATTGTTCAAGAAAAAATAGATGCAGCTTCGATAAAAACAATATTTCCATTTCCAAATTTCAAAAGCTAGTCCTTTCCTTTTCCTTCTTTTAAAAAGCAATTCAAAATAGCAGAACATGGAATTAAAGTGAATTTGGGAAGATGGTGGGCTTGTAAGGAGAAAAAAGTGGTATAATGAATGGGAAATGAGATGGATACTGTTCAATTATATGAAATAACATTCACTATTTAAAATGATACATCCTCAATTTCCAAAAAAAAAAAAATTAACTATAATAAAAATCAAGGATCAAGACACAACAACTTCCATATCAAACCCAACACAGAACTCTAGGACTGTGAAACTTAACCATTTAATTTCCACTTTTTCTTCATATATGTTTGATCGAACAACAACACAATTTATAGATAGACTAATTTATAGACAAACTGATGACAATTCCAACTAACAATGACCATATCCATATCGCTTAGAGAAGACATGAGGGGGTCGAGAAAAAGAACATTTCATCGACCTTAATCATTTACATCAAACCAATTTTAAATGCTGCACAATGGACTGGATTCTAGACCTTCTATTTATTAGCTGATTACCATTTCCTTTTATCAAAAACCAAATGAGACCTAGTGATCCAAGTGGATATTGGTGGCCACCCACCTATTCCACCGGCTTGAAAAACAGTTTTCCATCTAGGCAGTTTTTCGGCAGTTTATCGGGTTCCAAAATTCTGGGGTCGTTTTGAGGCCCTAAATGATGTTTTTTGGGGATTTTGGGCCCAGGTGACTGCAAAAGGCACTTACCTAGGCCAGCAATTTTTTTTTTCTCTATTAGACCTTTCTAATGGTGCATCGAAGGCCACAAATGGAGATCGTATGCAAAAGTTACGCCCCCAAGAAGTTGACGTATCAACTACCCCCATCGGGGCCCGCAAACATTTTGGATTTTCATCTTCTGGGTTAGGGTATTGGATTTTACTTATGTTAAAAATACCTTTGGAGCCTCATTGTAACGATCATCTTCTTGTGAATGAGAGTATTTCACTCTGTATTTTTACAGTCTTTGTACATTTATTTCATTAATAGAAATCATGTATTATTGTATTTCTTTGTTTATGACAATATTTATGTGTATTTCATTGTAATATCTCTTCTTTCATTTCATTCTAAAAAATAATCCAGATCAGTGGTATCCGAGTAGGCTACTCTTAATCATTTTTCAGTGCATGTCCCCGACGATGTCTGAGTATAGCTAGTTGGGTCTCGATATTGTCTCTCTTGAGGACCATCACTCTCACACACCCAAGAAACCCTCCATTGTGGAAGAAAAGAAAAATGACGAAGCAAGAGATTCTATTCATATGTTTCTTGAGAAAGATCTCATGTGACAGAGAGACCAAATGATGGAGAATTTTTCCCACATCCTTCAATGCTTGTTGTTAGCAGAAGGCGCATCTTCATCAAGCGACCACTTTGGAGGCACCTTGCCTTTCAAGATACAAGTCAATTTTGATATTCCTATATTTGAAGGTCAGATATATGTGGATGCCCTACATAGATGGTTAAATTTTTTAGATGGTTATTTCTCTGTTCACAATTTTTACGACAGAGAAAAGATCACCTTCACACTCCTTAAGGCTCTCCCCCATGTCAAACATTGGTGGTAAACTTATTGGGATCAAAGTTCCATAGAGGAGTATGGAATATATGGGGTCGAGCCCAGTTGGGATTTTTTTGTGGATGCGGTAAAGAAACAGTATTACCTTGTTGGAAACTATGAGGACCAATACATGAGATGGACCACACCACGGCAAGAGAGGGGGCAAGCAGTTCTAGATTTCACCGATAACTTCCATAACTTCGCACCAAGCTAGGTATCAAAGACTTCAAATGACATTTGGTTATAAAATACCGTGGGGGTCTAAACATATACATCCAAAATGAAATAGATTTTCTGGTCATCTCATCACTGGGTACTTCCCATCGATATGCTGTCAAAATCGAGTAGAAATTTAAGCACCAGAACAAGCGGGATTTTAGGTCTGCAAATCTGCAACATCAAAAGTATGATAAAGACGACCCTAACAAACAGCCTCCCGAAAACCAGTCAAAGCCACAGGAAAAGAAGGGTCACAGAAAGATGAAGAAAGACATCGGAAAATGGTGTGATTTCCAAAATATCCCTTGTCACAACATCGATGAATGTCAGTCAAAAAAATCATTGGTGGTTGAGATCAAAGACAAGGAGCCAAACCTAATTCAGAAAATACTAATTGAAGACAAATCATCAACGTAGACCCCACTGCTATTGTCGCGACCACAACAATTCAACCGGAAGAACCAATAGATCTCGAAGAGAGGGAGTGCCTTTTTCATTCACAGATGTGGGTGAAGAGGACCCCGCTGCATTTTATTGTTGATAGTGAAAGCTAGAAGAACCTCATCTCAGCAGAGGTCGTCAAATAGTTGGGATTGTCGACAACACCACACTCGCATCCATACAACATCGGGTGGATTTTCCAGGGATGAGATCTTCATGTCATCCAACAGTGCCAATTGTCATATGACATCCAACCCTTCAAGGATGATGTATTATCTAATGTTCCCCACTAGATGTCTGTGATGTTCTCTTAGGCCAACCATATATTTGGAAGCACCATGTTGTTTATGAGTCTCGACCCCGTAGTGTCATTGTTACTTTGGGGGATATTCTTTAAATAATACCAGAGGTAGCTCCAACTATTGTCCCACCTAAACAGTGTCGCAAGGTAGTATCTCATACTAAAAAATTCATCTTCTTCACAATACGTTCAAAAGGTGAACATAACGATACTGCAACCACTACAGCCTCGACCCAAGCACCTTCTAGCCAACAAAAGCGGGTCGATAAGACTGCAGTAAAGTGAAAATATTCCTTCTACACAAAGACATCTCATGTAGCTTGAACATTTGAATAGATTCAACCCATCCATCAACAGGTTCGTGACAACCTTCGACAAACCAAGCAGTGCGACGTCTCCAAGAAGGAAACCAGCTCACCAAGATTTAGATTCAGATTCAGATACATGAGGAGGGACTCAGATACCATAAAAGTTTTGATGTGCTTGGAGGGGAGGTCTTTTAGGTCAAGGCTGGAGGATCCCTTGGCCTACTAGGTTGCATAAACTAGCTTGAACAATATGATTCAATTCTTGTAGATCGACATCGAAATGTATGGAAAATCGAGGTCTTTTATGACCTCTTTGCCAATTTCCTATCCCTCTATTTCCTTTTCCATTACTGCCTCTGTTGAATAAATTCATCCTGAAGCAATGTTCCAATTAGTTATGAAAACTCTTGATAGTCCATGCATCAACCCTACCTAAATAAAATCAAAGGTTGGCTCTATCATTTACAACAAAAGAACATGCAATCAATCCATTCATCATACTACTCAAATCAATAATTAATTTCTATTGAACAAGGAATGATAGGGTTATTGGGAAGGTGAGGGGTTTATAATGAGTGAAAAGTGGTAGCATGGATGGGAACCACCAACAAACACTGTTCAAGGAAAAACAAATGCAACTTCCATAAAAACAATATTTCCATTTCCAAATTTCAAAATCTAGTCCTGTCCTTTTCCTTCTTTTAAAATGCAATTCAAAATAATAGAACATGGAATTAAAGTGAATTTGGGAAGACGATGGGCTTGTAAGGAGAGAAAAGTGGTATAATGAACGGGAAATGAGATGGATACTGTTCAATTATATGAAATAACATTCATTCTTTAAAATTATACATCCTCAATTGCCAATTTTTTTTTTTGAACTGTAAGAAAAATCAAGGTTCAAGACACAACAACTTCCATATCAAACCCAAAACAAAACTCTAGGACTATGAAACTCAACCATTTGATTTCCACTTTTTCTTCATATATGTTTGATCGAACACCAACACAATTTATAGACAGACCAATTTATAGACAAATTGTTCACAATTCCAACTAACAATGACCATATTCAAATCGCTTAAAGAAAACATGAGGGGGTCGAGAAAAAGAACATGCCATCGACCTTAATCATTTACATCAAACCAATTTTAAATGTTGCACAATGGAGTGGATTTGAGACCTTCTATTTATTAGCTAATTAACATTTCCTTTTATCAAAAACCAAATGACTCCAAACATCACCTAGTGATCCAAGTGGATATTGTTGTCCACCCACCTATTCCACAGGCCCGAAAAATAGTTTTCCATCTAGGTAGTTTTTCTGCAGTTTATTGGGTTACAAAATTTTGAGGTCGTTTTGAGGCCCTAAATGACTTTTTTTGGGTATTTTGGGCCCACTTGATTGATAAAGGAACTTACCTAGGCCGGTCGAAAATTGTTCTTCTCGATTAGACCTTTCCAATGTTGTATCGAGCGCCCTAAATGGAGATCGTATGCAAAAGTTACACCCCCAAGAAGTTGACACATCAACTACCCCCATCAGGGGCTTGCAAACCTTTTGGATTTTCATCTTCCGGGGTTAGTGTTTTGGATTTTACTTATGTTAAAAATGCCTTTGGAGCCTCATTGTAACGATCATCTTCTTGCGAATGAGAGTCTTTCACTCTGTATTTTTACAGTATCTGTACATTTCTTTCATTAATAGAAATCACTCTGCTTTCATTTCATTCTAAAAAATAATCAGGATCAGTGGTATCCAAGTGCACTACTCTTGATCGTTTTCTAGTGCATGTCCACGGCGAGGTCCGAGTATAGCAAGTTGGGTCTCGAGATTGTCTATCTTGAGAACAATCGCTCTCGCACGCCCAAGAAACCCTCCATTGAGGAAGAAAAGAAAAACGATGGAGCAAGAGATTCTATTCATCTATTTCTTGAGAAAGCTCTCACGTGACAAAGAGACCAAATGATGGAGAATTTTTCCCACATCCTTCAACACCTGCTGATAGAAAAAGGCACATCTTCATCAAGAAACCACTTTGGAGGCACCTCACCTTTCAAGATACAACTCAATTTTGATATTCCTATATTTCAAGGTCAGATAGATGTGGATGCCCTAGACAAATGGTTAAATTTGTTAGAAGGTTATTTCTCTGTTCACAATTTTTTTGACAAAGAAAAAATCACCTTCACACTCCTTAAGGCTCTCCCCCATGTCAAACATTGGTGGTAAACATACTGGGAGAAAAGTTCCACAGAGGAGTCTGGAATATATGGGGTCGAGCCCACTTGAGATTTTTTTGTGGGTGCAGTAAAGGAACAGTATTACCCTGTTGGAAACTATGAGGACCAATTCATTATATGGACCACACCGCAGCAAGACAGGGGCCAAGAAGTTCTAGAGTTCACCAATAACTTCCACACCTTGAGCACCAAGCTAGGCATCAAAGACTTCAAATGAAATTTGGTTCTGAAATACCATGGGGCTCTACATAGATACATCCAAAATGAAATGGATTTTCTAGACATCTCATCACTGGGTACTTCCCATGGATATGCTGTTAAAATCAAGCAGAAATTTAAGCACCAAAACAAGTGGGATTTCAGGTATGCAAATCCACAACATCAAAATTATGATAAAGATGACCCTAACAAATAGCCTCCTGAAAACTAGTCGAAGCCATAGGAAAAGAAGGGTCAGAGAAAGAAGAAGAAGGACACCGGAAAATGGTGCGATTTCCACAAAATCCCTTGTCACAACACCGATGAATGTCACTCAAAACAATCATTGGTGGTTGAGATCAAAGACAAGGAGCCAAACCCTAATTCAAAAAATACTGATAGAAGACAAATCATCGACATAGACCCCACTACTATTGTTGCGTCTGCAACAATTCAACCAGAAGAAACAACAGATCCTGAAGAGGGGGAGAACCTTTTTCATTCACAAATGTGGGTGAAGGGGACCCTGCTACATTTTAGTGTTGATAGTGGAAGTTAGAAGAACCTCATCTAAGAAGAGGTCGTCAAACAGTTGGGATTGTCGACAACACCACACCCGCATCCATACAACATCGGGTGGATTTGCCAGGGATAAGATCTTTGTGTCAGCCAACAATGCCAATTGTCATATGACATCCAACCCTTCAAAGATGAGGTATTATGTGATGTTTCCCCATTGGATGTCTATGATGTTCTCTTAGGCCAACCATATATGTGGAAGTGCCATGTTGTTTATGAGTCTCGACCCCATAGTGTCATTGTTACTTTGGGGGGTCATCTTTACAGAATACCATAGATACTTCCAACTATTGTCCTACCTAAACAGTGTCACAAGGTAGTATCTCAAACTAAAAAAATCATCTTCTTCACAATATGTTCAAAATTTGAGCATAAGGATACTACAACCACTACAACCTTGATGCAGGAGCATCTCCCACATCAAGCAAGCCAGCGTGGAAGCCAAAGGACAGCTGGACGAGCCAACACAAATTTTGAGTTTCTCTTGGATTTGGTGCATGAACATTAATGTGAAAATTTAATGAAGCGCACTTGTATATGTAAATGGACCTTGAGTGGATTGCTCTCGTCCTTAGTAGGTAAAAGGCATTTAAAATAGTTAATGCAGGTAGATAGAAATTAATTCTAGATTAGACAGTTGTAGAGCGCAAGAGGGAAACGGGATATAGACACCCTCATTGTGTATTGTATCATTAGTTAGAATCATTGGAGCATAGAAGAAGTAGAGAGAACTGTGTAAGAACACCCATGTACAGATATTTGGATTAATAGAAGAGTCTGATTCAAATTCATAGTTTTGTGTCTGTTCTCTATGTATGGATGTTGATATGCTCATGAATGTTTGCTTCCTGTTATACATTTGCTTTATATGCTGTGTATATGATTTCATGTTTGAATTGAAGTCTGAGAGGAAGAAGGAATGAGTTTCAATTGTTTCTCTATTTGAGCCAGAGAATTCCTGCAAGGAGTGCAGTCGAAGTGTCCGCAACGAGTGCGTTGACAGAGGGTTTAGATAGAGATAGCTTTTGTTCTCATTCATCCCAAAAGGTGCAGCTGGACACAGGAGCCATGCAAGGAGTGCATAGGCCAAGTGAAGTTCAGGGTTGTGAACCTGAGCAAGATTTGAAGGACTGCTGCTGTAGGTGTACGCAGAGTCGAGGGACTTCAACACTTAGACGTGGTTGAAGGTTTTCCGCAAGGAGTGCATGCAAGAGTTTTCTGAAGGACTTGAAGGTCGTGGAAAAGCTCAGGAAGAATAAGGCCTTAGGAGTTATCGAAGGACAGCGCAGAGAAATTGTGCCTTAGAGGTTCAAGCAGGTGTTGTAAGTTCACGCTGCAGGTGGATGAGTTCTGGGAGGAACACTTGGTCATTCGCAGGAATCATCAAGGAAAGACGGACAGTTGGAATTCCTTGAGGGGAATTCGTGAAGTCCCGTGAGCTGTTAGATCTCACAGAGGTACAGGGGAGATATGGTGAAGTATTCCCAAAGTTCAAAGCTCAGGAGGGGCAGGACTGTTGATCTGAGCCACAGGGGTCGTCGGATTTACACGTGAAATCGTGTATCGGGGTTTCGTGGGTTGAACTCCATGAACATAGCAACAGGAAGCACGATACTGCGATACACGATATCCCGACCGGTACGAGAACAGTGTGGGGCCACAGGAGTCAGAGTGGTGGACAGGTGGCACGAGTTATCGGAGTTTTGTGGCAAGAAGTCTCGAAGCAATTGCATCAGGATTCGCGATATTGCGAACTCCGAAATGACGATGAGGTGAAGCGGCGATTGAAAAGTCAACCCCGCGCGTGCGTTGGAGTTTTGGCGTATCGGTGATCAGGAGTCGGGAAAGCAAGTTGTTCAACATTGCGAGTGCTGAGATCACGATAGGGAAAATCCCGACAAGGTTAAGGAAAAGTCAGCGTTGACTTATATCGGGTTTCGGGGATCCAAAAGTACAATGCTCAACCACTGACCTCACGAAGTAGCGAAGTCCAATCCCCCAATAAGTAAAGAGAGGGATTGCGGGAAGAGTTCTGTGGGTGCAGATTTTTCGATAGGAAAATAGAAGGGCCGATTAGTGTTCTTCGGCCGGGAGAAGGAGAAGATCCTATGAGCGGGTGTGCTTGCAAGCGCGGCTGTGTCAGTTTGGTATCAGAGCACAAAAAGGTTCTTTTCTTTCTGTAGCAGAGAAGAGAATTCACCATGCCGCCAAGGAGAGATAGACATTCACCGGATCCAGAGGATAGGGAAATACCGAGGAGAAGGGGTAGGTAGGTGACAGATCCAGTCATGGAGAGATAGATGTGTGATCTCCGAGCTAGACTCGAAGACATGGAGACAACGCAAAGACGCACAGCCAGTGCAGGGGATCTTAGTGATTCCAAAAGCGAAGTTGAGGCTAAACGTGAGGAAGAAGTTGGAGTTGAAGATGCATCAAACGAGCGTTTGATCAAAGCTATTCCCAGGATGGGTGTAAGAGCGAAGATGGACATTCCAGTTTACAAGGGAAACTTGGATGCAGAGGAGCTTCTAGACTGGATTAGAGCTCTAGACACATACTTCGACTATGAAGACATCGAGGAAGACAAGAAGGTCAAGCATGTTGTCACAAGATTGAAAGGACACACAACATTGTGGTGGGATGAACTACAAGCTGACAGACGCTGCAAGGGCAAGCAGAAGATCAAAAGATGGGATCGAATGATCGCGAAGATGAAGTCAAAATTCATCCCCAGGGACTATCAAATTACTCTGTTCAGGAGGATGTAGAACCTAAGATAGAAGTTGATGACAGTGAAAGAATACACTAAGGAGTTCTATAAATTGAACATCAGGGCAGGTCATTAGGAGAGCGATGATGAAAAAGTTGCCAGATACATGAATGGCCTGAGATATGATATCCAGGACGATATGAGCATGGTAACCATCTGAATGGTGGAAGATGCTTATCATATGGCTTTGAAAGCTGAGGAGAAGCCGAGCTGAAAGAAGAGTCAGAGAGGCCGAGGCAGAAGTCAGCCCAGAGGCAAGTCAGTTGCCCAGGATAGAAACCAGAAGCCCAAGGAAGACTGGAAGAAACCTCAGACTTGGACTGAGCGAGGTGGAAGTTCACAGCGAGGACAACAATATGCTGAATAACGAGGACAACATACTGAGCAAAAGGGAGATTATGCTGACAATAAAACTTTTCCTTGTACTAGAGGTAGAGGAAGAGGAAGAGGTGGAGTGATTACATGCTTCACATGCAGAAATAATGGGCATAAGTCTTACAAGTGTCTAGAGAAAAAGAAGGAAATTGGAGAAGCTCACATCACCGAAGCACAGAGGCGGGATGTTGAGGCAGAAGATGCTGAAGGTGAAAGATCGTTCATGATGTGAAAAGTCTTTTTGACACCCGAGAATGAGGTGGAGAGTTCAGTCCAAAGGACCAGACTTTTCAGAACTGCTTGTAAGACCAAGGACAAGGTATGCAAGGTCATCGTAGATAGTGGTAGCATGGATAATCTCGTATCTACTGAGATGGTAGAGAAGCTGGAGCTAGAGACGATTGATCGTCCAAGCCCATATAAAGTTTCTTGGCTACAGAAAGGACACCAGGTAAATGTCACTAAACAATGCATGGTTGAATTCAAGATAGGGGGATATAATGATAAGATCTTGTGTGATGTCATTCCTATGGATGTTTGTCATCTATTGCTGGGTAGACCATGGCAATATTACAGGAATGTGATTCATGATGGGTGAATGAACACATACACCCTGGAGAAGAATGGGAGGACACACATGTTGCTTCCGATTAAGGATAAGGATGTGAAGCCGGGAGTAAGAAACACTGTACTTCTCATGAGTGGGAAGGAACTTCTTACAGAGGTTAAGAAGAAGGAGGATCCACAATTCTTTGTGGTCAGGAAGCTGAGGATTATTTTGACAGCACGAGAGTGGATGATTTACCAGAAGAAATTCAGGAACTGCTGGAAGAGTTCCCTGATATAATAGTGGACTAATTACCTCGTTCGTTGCCACCGATCAGGAGTGTGAGTCATCATATTGACCTCATACTAGGAGCCAGTTTTCCAAACAAAGCCATGTATATATTGACTCCGCAAGAGAATGAAGAAGTTAAAAGGCAAGTCCAGGAGTTATTGGACAAAGGTTTGGTCAGGGAAAGCTTGATTCCATGTGTTGTTCCAACAGTACTCAGTCCGAAGAAAGACAGAGGCTGGAGGATGTGTACTGAATCGAGGGTGATTAATAAGATAACCATCAGGTACAAATTTCCATTGCCGAGGATGGATGATCTGATGGATTTATTAAGTGGAGAAAAATACTTTTCAAAGATTGATTTGAAAAGCGGATATCACCAGATTCGCATGAGAGAAGGTGATGAATGGAAGATAGCATTCAAAACCAACGAAGGGTTGTATGAATGGCTTGTTATGCCGTTTGGCTTAAAAAATTCGTCGAGTACCTTCATGAGGTTGATGAACGAAGTCCTGAGGGAGTTCATTAGGAAATTTGTTATTGTGTATTTGGATGACATACTGGTTTACAGTAAATCAGTGGCAGAACACTTGAAGCATTTGGCTACAGTGATGCAAAGATTACAGTAGGAGAAGTTGTTGATTAATATGAAGAAGTCCTCATTCATGAAGACAGAGCTCATTTACTTGGGGTTTGTTATTTCAGCAAATGAGTTGAGGATGGATCCAAATAAGGTGGAAGTGATTAAGAATTGGCCATCATCGAAGAACATATTTGAGGTGAGAAGTTTTAACGGATTGGCTAGTTTCTACCGAAAGTTCATTAGGAATTTCAGTGGAATTAGTGTAGCAATGATGGATACAGTGAAGAAGCGGCATAAATCTTTTCACTGGACAACAGAGGCTGAAAAAAGTTTTAATCTGTTGAAGAGGAAGATTACAGAACAACCACTTTTGGTGTTGCCAGATTTCCAAAAGACATTTAAGGTGAAATGCGATGTAAGTGGGTTTGCAATCGGGGCAATCTTGAGTCAAGAAGACCGGCCAATCGTGTATTTCAACGAGAAGCTGAATGAGGCGAAATTGAAGTACTCCACTTACGATAAGGAGTTTTATGCTATCATACAGGCATTGAAGAAATGGATGCATTACTTGGTCCTGAAAGAGTTTGTCTTATACAGTGACAATCATGCACTGCAGTTTATGACTCAACAAGAGAAGTTGAATCAGAAACATGTCAAATGGGTTGAGTATATGTAGAATTTCACTTTTGTGATTAAACGTATTTCTGGTACTGCTAACAAAGTTGTTGATGCTTTGAGCAGGAAGTGTTTGTTGTTACAGGAGTTTAAGGTCAAAACGTTGGGTTTTGATGATCTCAGGGACATGTACGCAGATGATCAAGATTTCAAAGAGGTGTATGAAGAGGCCGAGAATCTAGTTCTTAGAGATAGAAGACAATGGGCCGAATACGTGATCTAGGAAGGATTGTTGTTCAGAGGAAATCAACTATGTATTCCGAAATGCTCTATGAGAGAGAACTTGCTGAAGGAGAAACACAGTGGAGGATTGGCAGGACATTTTGGTCATGACAAAACATTCACAAAGCTGAATGAGTCATACTTTTGGCCAGGAATGTGATCAGAGGTCAAGAGGTTTGTGGAAAGATGCAGAATTTTCCAGCATTTGAAAGGAAGGAAGCAGAATGTGGGATTCTATCAACCATTACCCATACTAGAGAGGCCATGGGATGAAATTAGCATGGATTTTGTATTGGGGTTGCCAAGAACACAAAGAGGTTGTGATTC
>JASDQU010254377.1:2045-14276 GCA_032191745.1 Picea mariana | reverse complement strand
TAAGCAATGAAGGAAGGTTATTTCTGAGACAAAGAATTTTTTTCTTCTTCATGATTCTCTCTCAAAGTGAAAAGAAGGTAACAGGCACATCCATGGACTTTGCACATGTAATGATCCCTTTGTCATGAAATCAATGTGGTGAGTACACTAGAGATACTTTTTCTTTTTCTTTTGAAACATCATTAGAAGAAGTGTTACACAAAAAATAAATACACTAATAATTATACATTCTTTTCTTATTCATATCATTACACAACAAGAATCATTTACAACCTCATCATACTAACAGATTAATCATATCAACTCAAGATAACAAGATGTCCATCCGCCTAACATGGATGATTTTAAGGATGTAAATTTATTTTAAAATGTAGAAACCTTGGCGAATATTATTAATCCTTCATATGCCAACTATTAAATGTTTGAAAATATTTTTGTAAAAATATTCAAATTTCTAAGGATTTTATATAGTTTGTATAAATGTTTGGCGATTTTTAAGGTAAAATAATTGTATCATATAGAATTTGGGCGAATCATTTTTACAATAGCGAATTTTTTATGGGAAAAAAAATTGAAAATTAAACCATGAGCGAAATTTGGCCACTAAAATCATACCTACACAGCAAGGTTAGGACCTCCAAGAAACATAATCAACACTCAAATCCAGGATTCATGAGATTGATTTTGACCATTTAAGATCTCATGACTGGCGACTGTTCTCAGGAACATGGAAGTATCTATTCTCGTAACCAATTCTAATCAAGAATCAAAACTAAATATAATGGTAAGTCACTTAATCGTAATGCAATTTAACTCATTCAATGACTCATTATTCTAGACATAATTTTTCCTTTCATTAATAATTTCAACAACATTATTTATTTATCATCTAGATAATGTGCCTTCTCTTTAATAATATCGCAATATCTTGTATTCAATATTTAATAAATTTTCTTCCCTTAAGAATACAAGCAAATGAGTAATTATTCATTATCTAGACAAATGTACCTTCTCTATAAACACAAATAATTATTGTTCACTATCTATATAAATTTACCTTCTCATTAAGAATACCCCATATAATTTATTGAACATTTAATTAAAAAAAAATCTCTTTCTCATTAAGAATGCCACAAATGATTTATACTCAACATTAAATAAATACAAATCTCCTTCTCATTAAGAATACCACAAATGATTTATGCTCAACATTAGAAAATACAAACCACCTTCTCATTTAGATTACCACATATAATCTATATTAACAATAATAAGTTTCTTCCCTTAAAGAATACTGGTAACCCTTAATTATTCAATGTCTAGATAAGTGTAACACAAGACTTACATGGTAACCTATAATGGTTCCATAAAAATCCTATATTCCATTATAATTAGAAATGTACATTACCCGAGGGTTCCTTAATTACCATCTCTAACTTTATATATATATATAAGAATTTTGAATAAGGATTCTTTTGAAACGAGAAGGAGTCTACCTTATCTGGTTGTAAGTACTAATCGTCATTAACATAATTTTTGTTAAGACTTCACGATGGTGTTTATTACATACAACAGTATAGATCTAACAATATTTGTATAGATTCACTATATCGACAACTGCACGGTGTTGATTTCCTCTGGTGGGTTGGTTCGGTAACAAATCATGTAAAGAGATATTAATTGAAGTTCTCTTTTATAAACAATTTATATATTTTATTTTAGCCAAGATTCACGCATACCATAATAACAATTATTTTCCTCAACAGTAACAAAGTTTTCTTAACAAAAATCAAAGGCCTATTCTAATTACCCTAGATGAAAATTAATTAACTCGATATTACTAGAAGGCAAGGTGGCCTAGCGAACTAGTGACTAAGTCAACCAGCCACAAATGAATATGCTCAGATGATTCAGATCCACCTGGAAAGGATAGACAAGTCATATTGAGATATACAAAGTAAAATAAAGTCAAGAGAATCAAGTGCGAATGGGTAGAAGTAAAACAATATCAAGAACTATCAGTTCCCACACCAAATTAACAAAGGAAAATTGGATTCATTGCAATCACCGGTTGGGGTCTATACTGGATAATAAATCTAAACAAAGAAACTAACCAAACTGGGGTGAACAGAGATTTAGTAATATGTGCCCTTCGTTTACTTACTATGCAATTATCCAACGGTGTAGGATAATTCAATATACGGATTTGATACCACAACATTATAGTACTTAAATTGCCCATAAGCAAGTTAATAAACGACAATATTGCCTACGTCAAGATCAAGTTTTCAATGAAAACAACAACTAAATAATATTAAACTTCGGAGGGTAAAATCGTTTGTAGTGACTCTAGTCATCAAGTGAGAAGAAAACAATCTCACGAAGATTTAACGTCAAGGTTAAATTTATCGTTGCAACAAACAATACATAAACGAACATAGAGATAAATTAAATATACATTGATCTCAGTTCATCTCTTTATTTCACGATCCTATAATGAAAAAACTTGTTTTTTGAGAAAGAACCTTTTTCAACCAAGTGTTTGCTTGAGATTTTTACTATGAGATTTATCTTCTAGTTTAAAGTTGTGTCAAGAATAGTGTTCTGATGTTCCAAAAATAGAGTATTTTGTTATTGATTATTTCTTGATTGAGCTAGATACAACATATATAGATAGATTACCTATTTTCGGCACATACAGAGTAACAACTCTATTGATTATGAATCTCGGTTGATAATTTATGTTTAGTAATATATTATCCATATAATTTCACCAACATTTTGGTGTCGTTGTCGGGGAGTTGTAAATGGTAATCGGTAGTCTTTGAATTAGATTGCTTTAATGATTTTGTATTGGTTTTATGGAATGCCTAAGGGTGGGGAGAAGACGGTAATACGTGAGGGAAAAGCCCACACATCCACTTTAGTGGGGTTGCTCCAAAGTTAGGTTGTCCTCTCCCTTTTATGAATAAGTGCTTTTATTTTAATGCAACTGTGTTTCTCCTTATTTGATGCAAAAGTGTTTTTTTATTTATGCAAATTTACTTTTATTTATGACGAGATAACTTGTGCAAACCGATAACCTGGTGACAACAGGGTCCCAGTAACATAAGGAGTTCAAGTTTTGTGTATTTTATTTTTTCAAATAGTTTTTATTTCTTACTTTTAAAATTCAAATCTTCGATGATAAATAACTTTTTGAGTGTTGTAAGAACCCTAGAGTACTAATTTGTGTTGCGAGACAGGTATTGTCAACCAACTAGATTAATTCATGGATGATCGAGAGCTTGAAGAACATACCTCCAAGAACTTTCTCACATTCTAGCAGCAACTGGAATACCCGCCTCTCAGGAAGAGCATATCTTGACAACAACACATAATTTATTTGTCTTTTCACAAGAATATTTAGAAATCCCTTCATATTGTAAATGTGTTGAACTTGCACAAAATAGATCTAGCTAGAAAATACTACCCACATTTGCAGAGAGAAATTAAGAGAGAAGAAGACAGATAGAAAGAATGGAAGAATTCTCATTAACCATTATTCCACACTCAAAGAGTGAATAATTTACAATAGATATAGGAGACATGAGTAACTAATGAACCATAGTGGTGGTCTAGATTGATTTGGACACACACCAACAGTTATGGGAGTGAAATTCCACCTAGTCTAGTCTCTCAGGTAGTTACAGGAGTGAACTGCCACCTAGTTGAGTCAACTAGTAGACTAGTCTTCAGTTAACTGACTGAACAAAGAGTAGTGAGTTGGTGATGATCCCATTGTTTCACGGTGACAAAAACAATGCAACATCTAAACTCAACTCAACTAGTCAAACTCAAGTGTCAACTGAAAGAGAATATTCTCCAGGTGGAATATTCTCCCCTAAAATATAGGAGACTAGATAATAACTAATTATGACTAATAAACAAGGAATAACCTTAGGAAAAAAAAATCCTAGGTGTGTGTGAAGTAACTCCAACAACCCCCCTGAACATCACTATGGTGAAAATAAAGAATGGGTCCCGGCTACAAGGCCATGTTAGGTACCCAAATATAAAAGATACACTGAACTAAACGAGGAAAGAGGGAAAAACTCATGGGAACAAACCCCCCCCTCAAATTCCAATGCATAAAATAAAAAATGATAAGGAACAAAAGGCATTTGCTAAGCAACCATCTCCTTCACTCCAAGAAGACCTCGCAACTGTGGAACTTTGTGCTCTTTGAAGATTTTGTTGAAGACATAGATGTCTGCATGGATCTGATGAAGTATATGCATCATTGATATTTCCACACATATCCACTTTATCTTCTTGTAATGAAAAATATCCAACTAAATTTTGGATGAAATTTTGAAAACCGTATGGTCGTTTCCAGAAAAATGATGAAATTTTGTTGATTTTGAAATGATCATAACTTCAGTTCCTGGACTCCTTTTTGGACGATTTGTTTTTTGAAATTGGATATTTTCCTGAGAGGAATTCAAATATTCAATTTGTTTCTGCAAATATTTCTCAAAAAATATCATAATGGCATCTGATGTGTGCGGCTCCCCTTTTTACTCCTTAGATGCATGCATGGTTCATGCAAAAGTGTTTGCATGTGACTCCTGAGATGCATGCCATATATATTCCACATGAATTTCAAAAAACAAATCTGAAATGGAGTAGATATCATTTTCAATTAATGGAATACAATTTTTTGCAAAAACGTATGTAGAAGACTCTTCATAATAAGAAACTTGATCTTATGATGTCTTCTCTTCTGGCTCTATCTGTTCAACCTCCTGCATGAAATCTTCACAATATTATTTATTCCCAAATAGAACCTCCAATTTGGTCCATAATTCATTTGGAGTTAATCCTTGTTATTCTTGATATACTTGATGGAAAAGTTCGGGAGAAACAGACATGCCGATACTTCCTATAGCCATATCTTGTCTGTTGAGAAAGTCATTTTTCTCATTGACAGAATCAGGCTCTACTTCCATTTCCATAGTTATTTGGTACAAGCCTCTACTTTTGAGAAGAAGTAGAATCTTTGGCTTCCATTCCATATAGTTATGAGGTGTGAGAGGTATTTCCGGTGAATAATCCATCTTTTTGTTGTCTTCAATCTTTTGTACCTGCAAAAATAATTTTGTGTAGATTCTACTTAGAAATTTTTCGTCTCTGATACCATGTAAATGTGTTGAACCCGCACAAAATAGATCTAGCTAGAAAATACTACACGCATTTGCAGAGAGAAATTAAGAGAGAAGAAGAAAGATATAAAGAATGGAAGAATTCTCATTAACCATTATTCTGCACCCAAAGAGTGAATAATTTACAATAGATATAGGATACATGAGTAACTAATGATCCATAATGGTGGTCTAGATTGATCTGGACACACACCAAAAGTTACGGGAGTGAATTGCCACCTAGTCTAGTCTCTTAGGCAGTTACAGGAGTGAACTGCCACTTAGCTGAGTGAACTAGTGAACTAGTCTTCCATTAACTAACTGAACAAAGAGTAGTGAGTTGTGATGATCACAATGTTGCATGGTGACAAAAAAAATGCAACATCTAAACTCAACCCAACCAATCAAACTGAAGTGTCAACTGAAAGAGAATATTCTCCAGGTGGAATATTCTCCCCTAAAATATAGGAGACTAGATAATAACTAATTATGACTAATAAACAAGGAATACCCTTAGGAAAAATAAATCCTAGGTGTGTGTGAAGTGACTCCAACACATATTCCTCTTGTCAATTTGTTCATGAGACTAAAGAATCATGGATAGAATTCAATGGAGAGAAACTATTGGAACCTAAGATTGAGGAGTTCTTATAATTCCTCTGAATAGATCCTATGTGTACTCCAAAGGCCAATCATCTTGAATAAGATACTCTACGTAGCATGGAAAGTGTTGCGTGACCTAAAAAAAGAAGGGAAACGAGAATATATTTATCCTATTGAAATATGGTTCCAGTTAGTTGTCAGGTCACACTACTCTTTTACTTTTTATTATTGTTTGATATCATCATCAAAGAAATTGGTCCTTCATACTCTGGTGGCATTAAAATTTATATTTTAAACCCAAGTATGAATATATTTCTAGCCCTATAAAAAATAAATAATTTTTTCACATAAGTGAAATGCAACATATCTTTCATACTTTTCATAAATGTGAATGTCAAAAGCTAATAAAGCAATTAGTTTAAGATCTTTTGTTCCTATAGTAGATTTCCTTCTAAAAGTTATGACAATTTTGTTTGGAATTTTATGAGAAGGTAATCTCTTCATCCTCCGAATGCACACATAATACTGGAAGGGTTTCAAAATCGGAGAAGGCATCCTTGCCAATGGAAGATAACACTTAAGGGAGTTCTTCATGACCTATTTCTTCAAATTTCGTCTTTTTCCTTAAGTTGTTAAACACAGATGCATTCATGCTTTATCATTACCTATCTATTTTAATACCACTATTTGACAAGGATGTTGATTAAGTGATATTTTTAATAGAAATTAAAACTAAATGTTAATTCCAAACTATTTTATTCATAGCTAATAATTCAAATTTTGACATTTTCCACGAACTCTCTATTTGTAAGCATGAATAAAAATCTAGTTGCAATTATTTCTAATGGTTTGTTTTTTTGCATATGTTCGCAACCCTTTGAGCAACATTTTTTTAACGTCTCACATTTTTTGCATGAGGCCATGAAAAACCTTAGGCATGGAGGAGTGGTTGCTGAGACCTTCATATTATTTTGCAAATTCCATCGGTAAGGCCAAATCAGCATGTTCAGTGCTGGAATTTGATAGTCATTTCCAGAATTCTGGTACCGTTCTGTTCCGATACTACATAATTATGTTCTGGTATTGTTCTGTTCTGGCACTGCTCTGTTCTGGTACTCTTCTATTCTAGTAATAGTACTATGATCACTATAAGACAATAAGAATGACATCTACCATGTGTAAGTTTATTCATTTATCTAGTATTAGTAGATTACTTATGGAAAATGAGCCTAATGGAGTTTTCTTCAAGTTTTTCACACTCTTAAAAATTGAAAACAATGGTGAGCAGGAACTGGCTCGGGCATGAGAAAAATCCACAGGAAAATAGATGGAGTTTTCCCTAAGTTTTTCACACTCCTTAAAACTGAAAACACCTGCGAGCATTAACTGATATGAGCTCAATAAAAATCCACAGAACAATAGTAGTTAGGTTTATTTTCTAATAAAATGGAAGTGGAAATAAAAGAGGTTCTTATTTTGGTTCCATAAAGAGGAGTATTATGAGTTCCATCACGAGGTTGTCCAGCTACATAGTGCCTTCTTGTTACAGAGCTTAGAGCCCAATCATTGAATTATTTTTCCTCGTTTTTTACTTCTACTACAATTTCAGAGTTTCTGTAACAATGTGTTGTTTTTTGTTTTACATATATGGTCCTACAGCAGAATAAATTCACATGTTATCCTCCATAAGTAGAAATATATGCCAGTAATCAGTACAAAATTCAGCCTACAAAGTTCCAGTCTACAAAATACACCACCAGGTACCTTATCCAATTTTCATTGGGTACCGGAATAAAATTCTATGGTAATATGGTACTGGATACAATCTTTGTGTTATTCTCATACTAGATAACATCTCTATTCTCTTCCAGTACTGCAAATATTCACCTCTGTGTTCATCTGGTACTGAGGAAGAAGGCCTGTGTTGGTATAGTACTAAGTTGTGGTTCAGTACTGATAATGAAGCATGGTATCTCTTATCCTATACTAAATAATTTTCCTGCTTGATACAAATGTTTCAGGTAATAAGAGGTATAATCTTACTATTTATTCCTTTTATTAAGAATCATGATAATTGTGTACTAGACATGTGGTTACTCTCATGCATCTACATTACATCAATTATTACAAGTTCCCAAACATGAACTTTTGCAAGTTCTCATTAGATTTCGTGCTAAAGAAATCATTTACCTGCACCTGAATCCCCTAGAGTAAAAATGAAGAAGATACAAAAAAATAAAACTCTGGAGTCTACACCTCAATCCTCTAGGGTAAAAAAAACATCTGTGTAGGAGAAACAGGTTTTGATATCTACATCTTCTACTAAAAAAAAGAAGAGAAAGTTGTTTGAAGAAATTTTCACTCCTGTCAGTAAACTTGAGGAAGTCTCACATCTCGTACGAAGAACTACAAGAAGCATGGCTAAACATATCATCATTCCATCTGTTTCTTCTTTTCCAAAGGAAGCAATTGACATTCTGACTTTTTTGGAGCAAGAATATTTCTCTGAGACAACAATTAGTGAGACCAAGGAACTGGTAACAAAGACTTTAAAGGATTTGAGAAAAGAGGTGGAAGCTCAAGAAGAGATAACTAAGAAAACAACCATATTTGATCCTGTAAGTTCCTTGACCAAGGAACAATTAGTACTAAAGGTTGGGAAGCTTACAAAACAGAATGAAAAGTTAAAGGAGGAAGTAGTAGAATATAAACTTTTGGATAGACATATTAAACAAGAAAATGCTTAATTAAAGGAGCACAATCACAGACTACAAGAGGAGAAAGAAGGAGTTTCTTTTAAGGTTAACAAAGTTCTGGATCTGATCTAGTACACCAAGGTTATCAAGAAGGAGCATAAGTGTGAGGTCTCTAGTTTCAATATTCTACAGCAAGACAAACGATGTTCAGACATGATGGAAGATAGTTTCAATTTTGCAAATTTTGAGTACCAGTTTCGAAATTTTTGCATTAGGACATGCAATGACTAAAGCATGGGGGAATGTTGGGTCTCAGTTTTGACACCCCTATTACCTTATCTTATCTTCTATATTGGTCAATTTTACCTATGACATATGCATATTTTGTCTATTTCTTCCACAAACCTACCTTGGGACCTTATTCATATGCATAATGAGGTAACCCATGTTGAAAACATGATTTGTTTGATTTATTAATTAAATTGGGATTAAATGATTGTTGTTTATGCTTCTAAATTACTTTCATTAATTTAAGAAACGTTCATGACAAGGATTTATCTCATCCAAGACTCATCCTCGGGGCTCGTCCAGTACACCTCCTATTCTGGTACTACAATATTGAAACTTTGTTGGTTGAGTACTCCTCCTATTTTGGCAATCCGTCTATTATTGCAACTGTGTTGGTTCGGTACTCCACCTATTCTGGTACTTCGTCTATTTCGGTACCAACTCTACATTGATCCGGTACCGATATTTTTTACTGTGTTAGTTTGTTACCAACTCTGCGTTGATCCAGTACCAAGATCTATTACTGTGTTAGTCTGGTACTAAACACTCTTCTACAGGATTGACATTTTGAATGAGTACACTGGTGATCGATCCAAGAAATTGGTTGTATGGAAGCATCTTTGGTTCATTTGAAGACCATGATAGACTATGATACGCTTCATCACTCATGCACTTCGTGTCATGAGGATGAAGCTCTTTCCATGGGATACGATTTGATAAGCAATTGTAATATTTTTGCAAACATTTGATATTATCTTCAAACTTTGGTTGTAATGAATGATCTTCTTTAAGAAGAAGCTATGTATATTCTCGAGGAGAGAAATTTCATATAATTTTAGGCTTTTGTATTTCATCTTAAAAAATATGGATTTCTTGTAAACTACTACTTGTTGGCTGAAGGTTAATACAAATTCGGGTTCAATGATTTTATGCATTCTTTGGACTCTGATATTTTGTGAGTTTTAACAACTTCCTTGTTGCTATTGGGAAGCGCCCACTAATCCAACTTGGTAAGTCTATTGTAAATTATTAATTTAGTTTTTCATTTGTGCACATGTTTGATATTTATCCGGTACCTATTCTTGCATATATTAATTCGATTTTTTGTTAAGTTTTAATTCAAATTTACATAGTGTTGATATCGTATTGTGATTGCTAGACATTTATGAGTGAGTTGTGAATTTAATTACGTTGTTGCAATTTCTTTAAGAATTTATTTAGAAGTCTTAAGTGTGTTAGTACAGGAGCAAATCGAGAGTCCATCTTTCATATTACATGAACCAACAAATGGAAAGTCTCGATAATATTTATGATTCCTATGTAGAAACGAAGTAGTTTTCCATAATTGCAAGATTGTAAGATTGTATTGAATTTCCTTTTGTGATGCATCAATTTATTTTGAAGAGTGTGCAAAATTAGATAAGAATTGCTTGCAAGATTGAAGTGAGTTATTACAGGAGTGAGATTAGAAGGGTCTCATTTCATCTCTTTATTTCATGATCCTATAATGAACATACTTTCTATCTAAGAAATAACCTTTTTCAACTGAGTGTTTTCTTGAGATTTTACTATGAGATTTATCTTCTAGTTTGAAGTTGTGTGAAGAATAATGTTCAGATATTCCAAAAACAAAGTATTTTGTTATTGATTGTTTCTTGATTGATCTGGATAAAATAGACATAGATAGATTACCCATTTTTGACACATATAGTGTAACAAGTATATTGATTAGGAATCTTGTTCGATAATTTATGTTTGGTAATATATTATGCATATAATTGCACCAACAATCATCATTTATAATCAATAATCAATACAAAATCACAATGTACCATAACCATATCACTTGCACGTAAGTGTCCGCAAAGAATAAGTCAATAAAATGTGCTCAGTCGAGCAGGATGTTATATACACCCCCTCTTGTTTTAAACTTCATCCCAAATTTTGTACAATATATAATGCAAGTACATAAATGTATATGTCGTAGATATAAATGTTTAATCTATCAAACAAGTAAGGAAGTTGTTGACGCATCTCGTATGCATCCTCAGGTAGCCAAGTGTGGACTATAGTTTTCCCACTTCACCTTGACCTAATCGACTATTCGACATCGTAGTTGTCAAATGTGATGGTCCAGAATGTAGATTGGCTCTTCCATGAGAGCACCCTCACCCGACACCTGCAAAAAACTCATGTCAATAACATGCAACAGATCACTAATATAATGTTGCAACAAATACATGAAATACATCATGCATATGCCTCAAAGAATCAGGAAAGGCTAGTCGATAAGCCATGGGTACCTTATTTTACACAGCCATGAAAGGTCCCACAAACCTAGGAGAGAGTTTATCACCCTTCCCAAATTTGAGCAAACTCTTGTGCAATTTTACCCATAAGAAAACTTTGTCGCCAACTTCCTAATTGCGGTCAACATGAAGTACATCAGCATAACTCTTATGTTGATCTTGCACTTATTTAATAATCTATCTTATTGATTTCATTTGTTATTCCATTTCTTGGATCAGTTTTGGTCCCACTAGGACCCTATCCTCAAGTCAATCCCAACTGAATGAGGTCTGACACGATTTCCAATAAATAAACTCAAACGGTGCCATATTAATATTACTCTGGTAGTTGTTGTTGTAAGAAAACTCTACCAAAGGTAGGAAATCTTTCCAACATTTCAGTTGGTCCATCACATACATACGCAACATATCCTCCAAAATCTCGTTTGTTCTCTCTATTTTTCGATCTGTCTTAGGGTGATATGTTGTACTAAAATTCACTTGTGTTCCCAAGGCCTCTTGGAAACTGGTCCAAAACCATCCTATAAACACCGATCCTTGATCAAATATTATCTGTCTTGTTACACCATGTGACCTCACAATATCGCTGACAAAAACTACAGCTATGTCTGACACTTGATACATTGTACACACTGGAATACAATGTGAACTCTTCATCAGAGTGTCAACTACCACAAAAATCGAATCGTGTATCCTTTCTATCAATAGCAACCCAATGTTGAAATCCATCGAAATGACCTCCCATTTCTATTTAGGAATAGAGTGTGGTTGTAACAATCCTACCAGATATCTATTGTTCATCCTTCACTCGCAGGAATTCTAGACATCTCGCCACATAACTTACAATGTATGCTTTCATTCCTTTCTAGAAGAATATAGGCTTAAGGTATACCTTCATATTCATGACTCTTGGATGAGCCATGTAAACTTATTAATTATGAGTTTCAATCAAGATCAAATTTCTTAATTCGGAGTTAGGTGGTACATAAATTTTGCTGTAAAATCTCAACAGTTTGTTGTTGTCTAATGAGTAATCTTCAAATTTTGGTACCATCATGGTATTTTTTCCAATATTATCCTTAACTTATTTATACCAGTCATCGTCTATCTATAAAGTTAAAATATTTTCTCAAAGATTCATCTTAAAAGGTA
>JASDQU010254375.1:0-15181 GCA_032191745.1 Picea mariana | reverse complement strand
TGACGAAGTTGGCCACTTCTTCATCATCTTCCGAGACGTCGCTGTTGCTTCTATATTCTTCTTGTTCCTTTTTCTTTTTCTTTGATCTTTTGGATGCTTTGAAGGATGCTTCTTTTACATCTGAATTTTCCTGTTCAGTTCTCATCTCATATGCTATGAAGATTCCATGCAGTTCATCCATGCTTATTGAGTTTAGATCTGATATTTCTTCTAGTGCTGATATCTTAGGGTTGAATCTCATAGGAAGATATCTTAGTACCTTTTGAACAATTATATATTCTTCGATTTCTTCTCCCAATCTTATGATTGCATTCACTGTTTCATCGACTCATAAGAAGTAGGCTACGATATCTTCATCTTCCTTCATTTTTAGTTGTTCGAACCGATCTCTGTAAGTTTGAATCNTCTTCGATTTCTTCTCCCAATCTTATGATTGCATTCACTGTTTCATCGACTCATAAGAAGTAGGCTATGATATCTTCATCTTCCTTCATTTTTAGTTGTTCGAACCGATCTCTGTAAGTTTGAATCTTTGCTGCTTTGAATTTTGAATCTCCTTCATAAATATTTCGAATCTTGTCCCAAATATCTTTAGTAGATTTACAATGTGCAATTTTGGTGAATACCATATCACTGAGACCATTCAAAAGTGCATTTTTGGATTTGGAATTATTCTCACCGAGTTTCACTCCTTTTTCATTTGTTGGTGGAACTTCTGGTGCTGTGTATCCATCTACAATTGATTGCCAAACTTGAAATCCCTGTGCCTGTATATATGTGTTCATCCTTATGCTCCAAAAATCATACTTCTGTCCATCAAACTGTGGTATTCCATTTTTATATGAGTTGGTACACTCCATGATCTACCTTTCAGTGGTTAAACTGATTTCTGAAGGAACCTTCTCTGATACCAATTGTTGGATTACTGAGAGGGGGGGTGAATGAGTAATAACGTAATTATAATACTTTTTCTTCAAATGTTATATCAATGTAGAATTATTATCCAATAATGAGTAGTAAGAAATAAACAATCACACACATACATAGTACACCAGTGTTTTACGTGGAAACCCAAATTAGGAGAAAACCACTGAATGATTTTTCTTATATGTCTTGAAGAATTATATTCATTGGAAGCACCAACTTCCTTTGTTTTCCAGCTACAACTGGAAGGAGGCTCCAACCCCCTAGTTTCTCAGGATACAACCTGAGGGAAGCTCCAACTCCCCAATTATCTGGCTATAACCACAAGGAGGCTACAACCCCCTATGTTCTCCGGCTACAACCGAAAGGTGGCTACAACCACATGTCCTTGCCCCGTCCTGCCACCCTGAAGTAGAAGTAGAATGATGGAACCACTGTCACACTATCACTGTGAGATATACCGCTGTAAACCTGTACCAATAAATATGAACCATGCATCAACCTGTACCTCAACCTGTAATCAACCTGTACCATAAACAAGTGCATCAACCATACACCAACCTGTACCAAAAAACCTGTAATCAACCTGTAACATAAACAAGTGAATCCAACCATGTACCAAGTATGTACCAATCATGTGTCAACTACTCATCAACTATGACTCATCAATATGTACCAACATCATCAACTATATACCTCATGTATGTGCCAACNTAGCTTTGTAATATACCTGGTGTATATGATCACTTTCCTGCAAACCTTCCTTAACTTTAACAACAAGAGACTAGCATTTTCATCAAACTTTTCTTTAGTCTCACATGCCTAGTTTTGGATTAGTCAACAACCCTAACTTGAAATAATCATAAATTTGAACCGGTAATGTATAAAGATCTGAAACTGATACACAATTTAATTCAGTGTGTTTTGTGCAATTCCTCTAGGTGTCACTACTTGGAACCTCTCAGAAAAGAAGTTATAGAAAAAATGACATACCTTACTGAATTTTTTCTTATTCTAGAGAGCGACCTTGTAGAGCGTGCCCCACACAAAATATTCATTGAATTGATCAAAAAATATTACAAAACATACTACAGACTATAATCTAACCAACACATTTTGTCTCACTAAATTTGGATCTTTTATGAAGAAGTTATGATGTTTTTACCTGAAACACCTGTTTTTGACTAGTTTCAGGACTAGCCACAAACCCTATATTCCACGGAGTGTAACTCCCAAAATACAACGACCCACACACTAATTTTTTTTTCCACAGATACTTGGGTATGTTTTCTCATTGGAATAGAAATTTCATGGTTTGAATCATTATAGAAACAATTTTATAGCGAAAATGGTGAGATGACCTGTAAATAACATACCTTAGAAAGCACCATCAAAATATTTTATCATTCCTTGCATTTCGGCCTTCTTTTATTAACCTTCCCTTGAAAATTCGGATTAGATATCCTTGGTTACCTTAGACACCTTTTAAAATCTCTTAAACCACTTTGACTACTTTGACCTTTTGGGGCTTCTAGATGACATGTGAGGGTCCTCCAATTTCGTAAGGCCACAACTCTCAAACCGTGAGGAGTTATGTGACATTCCACATACCACCAAAAATGGAATGACGTGTACTATCCATCTAGAATAATATTACCTTCAAATATAGCAAAAATAATACCGTTATCCATCAAAAAAACTTGGGTCCATTACCCAAACCTGGGTTCTCCAACTTCACATGGTCATAACTCTCTAATCATGATGAGTTATGTGACGTTCTACATACCACTGTAAATGGCATGACAAGAACTATACATCTAGGATAGTTTCCCCGACAAATTCACTGTCCTTCATCTCATTATTACATAATTAAGCATGGGTTCTCTTACTCCGCAAAGCATCTTCCCGTGAGGGATTTCACCATAAGGGGACCACTTTGGAGTTCATCCATATTTACTTCTTATCAACCATGAAAAAACAATAATGAGTCATATTTACGTCAAACAATATTGGGTCCATTACCCAAACCTTTGTGCTACGAGGCTTTCTTCAAGGGTTGACATCAGTGGCAACCAAACTTAATCAACAATTACTTCCGTCACTTATAGATATTCAATACAATCAATAGGTATTTATGGGAGTCTCTTAAAGTCTTATTTAAACTTCCCAAGTGACTTCCTTTAGGGGCTACCTTGTAACTGTTTTACCCCTTTTCCTTATTCTAGGGCTAACCGACCACTTTCTTGTTGCAACTAACTTTTCCTTAATTACACAAATCCTAAATACTTTGTTGCAACTACTTTATCCTTAATTATTTTCTTGTTGCAACCACTTTATCCATAATTAATTTATTGTTCAACCACTTTGACTATCAACCTTCTTGTTACAACTACTTTACCCATAATTAATTTCTTGTTGCAACCACTTTGACTAGCAATTTTTTTTTACAACTAATTTACCCATAATTAATTTCTTATTATAACCACTTTGACTAGAAAAATTCTTGATGAATTTCTAGGAGATTCTAGAATAATTAACGTATTGTTGACCTTCTAGGGGCTTCTAGATTATTGTTGAGGGTCCCCCAACTTGACAAGGCCATATCTCCCTAACCGTGAGGAACCACATGGTGTACCACATATCACAAGAAATGATACGACATGTATTATCCATCTACAAATTATTACCTATAATTACAATGTCCTTCATGTCCATTATTCCTCCACCAACTTTGGGTACCATAACCGCACCTCTTGGGCTTCATGTAGACTTCATCAAATGCGCATATGCTGAAATCAACCACTCCATCAATGGCAACTAACACACCATCAATATTAACCACATCTCTAGGGAATCCAAACTTATCCAAGGGTTGACATCAATGACGAGCAACTATCCAGACCAACTATCCAAAAATATCCCCCTTTGGCATTGATGGTAACATTGATGGCAACTCCAACACTCATGCTCCCCCTGTGACCATTGATCCTCATCAATGTTTCTCACTCTCCCCCTTTGAAATCAATGGAAAAGGGTGTATTTCCTTGGGGTTGATCCCCCTATCTTCATGCATCCATTCTTTCTCTCGGTTTCCATGAATTTGTTCTTTCTCTTCACACGTTTCTATCCTCATGTTCCTCTTCTCTTAGTTCTTATTCTCCTTTCATAGCAAAGAGTGACTCTCCCTGAAGGTGTACCTTCTCTTAACAATCCTTCTCTGAATTCATGAGCTTAATATTTCTCTTTCTCTTCCTTTGACATCATGGGTAAAAGGGTAATTCCCCCTGTCGGCATGTCTCCCCTTGTCTGCATGCTTCTAATCTTTCTTTAATGATCTCTTTCTCTAACGATTTCTCTTCCCTTGAATTTTCTGCAAGATTTCATGTAGATCAATGTAGGGTTACATGTGTATGTTTCCTTTCCTCTCTTCCAATGCTACTAATTGTCCATTGGTGCTTCCTCTTGTAATTATCTAACATATATAAAAATCATTCATTACTTGATTTATTCATTCAATTGTCATGTTCACTTGACCATACTGTTCAATGATTTTCTTTTGTTGATATAGCTTCTGCTAACAATTTCTCTTTCCTTGTTTTCCTATGCCTTTCATTGCTTTCCTTTCTATGACCAACTGATTCCATTGATTCCAATTGTAAATACACTATTATGCATCTTCATTGACCCATGTTTTTTGTACCTGCTAGTATCCATCTCTGTCCATATGTCATAAGCTGTCCATAACTCTGCTACCCAAATGTCCATAATGTTGACCCATTTATTACTGTAATATCATGAAGGCTTCACTTTTGCAACTGATCAATATTTTATTATGTACTTATGGTATCTGAATACTTTGAATTTGTCTCTGCAAATACCTCAACCTGCTTGAAGGATGGTTCTCTAATCTGTAGTAGATACTACACTGACTCCCCTTGTTCAATATTCATATTTACTGGGAGTCTTCAGGCCGAATGGCCCAGAACAATACCTGATCTGATGTAGAGTATTCTTCCTCTTTGTCTGTGGATTCATCCTCTTTGTCTGTGGATTCATCCTCTTCCCAAATTCTGACATTTTCTTCCTGAATTTTGATTTCATCCTCTTCTTGGATTCTGTCATCTTCCTCTTGGCGCACAAATTTATTATGATATTGTATTGCTGTAAATATTGTGAGCGTGATCTCTGGGACCTGGTCTTCATTCACCCTCTCTTCTGGTTTTTCATTTCTTTTCCAAACTTTCTTTTATATGACATCAATGTTTTCCTTCATGAGAGGCTCTATCATGCTTCTACAATTTCGAGCTATGTGTCTATAGTTGTGGCATTTGTAACATTCAATATTATGTGGATCCACATGATAATTTCGTGCTTGAACATTTCTTTCATAAGCCCTGCAATCTACAACTTTATGTCCAAAGTTAGTACAATTAAAACAATGACCATAAAATAAATTTACATACTTGGGAGTGAATGATCTTCTTTGTGGTGTAGTCCTTCTGGGTTACTGTCTTGGTTAATCATGATTGCCGTTTCTTTGTTGCCTGAATGTAGAAGGTCTTATGTATTCATTCCTTTCTGATTCTTGTTGACCATGATTCCTTCCTTTGAGAATTTCTGCATAACTCTTTCTTTCTATTGCTTTCGTCATGGAGCTTGAACCTTCCTCAAAATGAATATTTTTTTATCCTAGTCCAGATTTGTCATTGTATGGCCTTTGACCATCGAGAAATTTTTCTAACACTTGATAAATTTTAAAGTTCTTGCTAAGCTTGTTGACTTCAACTCTCAATGTTATGATTTCCTTTTCAAGCTTCTAACACTCTTTTTCTTTCTTTATCATCTGGATTTGCATAACTTCTTCCTTTCTCTTACCTTCTTCAAGTTGGGTTTTCAAAAATATGTTTTCTTCTTTGAATGATTTTTTTTTCTTCCTTTCTTTCTTCAGCTTAGTTAAAGAACTAATTAATTCTGCATCAAGATCTACTTCACCTTCTTCTTCGCTTTCAGGAATTGTTTTCTTATTTTCTGCAGCCATAAAGAGCACTCTCTCTGAGTCATTATTGCTTACATCATCTTCATCAGATGAAGAACCGTCTTCTCTTGAGTAGAGATTTTTCTTGAATAATTTCCTTTTATTTCCCTTTTAATATTTATTTTCTTTCTTGGATCAACTTCATCACTATATGACTTCTTAGTATAATGACACTTATTTTCAAAAAGACCAATTTTACCACAATTAAAACATTTTAAGGGAAGCATACCTTTGTACTTGCTAGTTCCTTTCTTTAACTTCCTTACGAAGTTGGCTATTTTTTCATCCTCGTCTGAATCATCGCTACAACTGTAATTTGGCTTTGACTCGGGATTTTTCTTCTTCTTTTTCTTCTTGGATGCTTTGAACACTGATTATTTCTTCTATGGATTTTCTTGATTTGTTCTCATTTCATAAGCTGTAAATATTCCATGTAGCTCATACATGATTATCGTGTTCAGATCTTCTCTTTCCTATAGTGCTGAAATATTAGAATCAAATCTCCTTGGAAGATATCTCAGTACCTTTTGAACAATTATAGATTCGTGAACTTCTTCTCCCAATCCTTTAATCTCGTTCACTGTTTCATCAACATGTAAGAAGTAAGTGGAAATGTTTTCATCTTCCTTCATTTTCAACTGTTCAAATTGACCTCTGTAAGTCTGAAGCTTTGCTGCCTTGACCTTGGCATATCCTTCATAAACATTTTGAATTTTGTCCCAATTTTCCTTTGCAGAATTAAAATGCATAACTTTGACATATATTGAATCAACTAGACCATTCAGGATAACATTTTTATCCCTCAAATTGTTTTGACTAAGTTTCTTTCCATCGTTATCTATTGGAGGAGTGACAATCTCTTTGTACCCATATACTACTAATTTATAAATGTCAAATCCTTATTCTCTTACATATATTTTCATCCTTCTGCTCTAGAAAGCATAGTTTTGTCCATCAAAATGTGGTATTCCATTCTTATACATACTATTATTCTCCATGATCTACCTTCCAGTGGTTCGATTGTTTCCTGAAGGAACCAACTCTAATACCAATTGTTGGAATACTGTGAAGGGGGGTGAATCAATATGAGCACATTTACCACTTTTAACCACAATATATAAACTTCAACTTTATAAACATTATATCATCAATATATCATGAGCATATAAACAAAATCAACATCACATCAAGTACACAATACACCCAAATTTACGTGGAAACCCAAATGGGAGAAAACCACAGAATACTTTCTTATATATCAAAAAATACATTAATAGGAAGCACTAATTTCCCAATTCTCCAGCACCAACTGGAAGGAGGCACTGACCCCTTGATTTACAGGAACCAACCTGAAGGAAGCTACAACTCTCTGAATTATCTGGCTTCAACCAAAAGAAGGCTACAGCCCCCTTATTCTCAGGCTCCAACCTGAAGGAAGCTCCAACTCCCTGTGTTCTCCAACACCAACCGAAAGGAGGATACAAACTCCTTTCCTTACCCCATCCTACCACCCTAAAATATAAGTGTAGAACAACTATGACTACCACAATCACTGCCATTGTCACTGTCATAGTCATTTCCACTATCATTTCCACTATCACTGTCAACTTGTAACTTGACAACCTGCCACTATATCCAACCTGTCATTTTCAACCTATCCAACCTATCACTGTCACCAATACTCAACCAAATCCTCTCACATGGATCATATACCAAGGACACCTCTCAACTACATGTCCAACATCACTGACACATGCCTCTATCAAGAATGTACCAAACCATCAATCTGTACCATACCAGGCATCAACCATGTACCACAACATGTACCAAACTGTGCATCAACCATTCACCAACACCTGTACCAAACCGTGCATCAACCGTGCACCATAGCATGTACTATATGACTCAACCATCAACCATGTACATCAACACCATACCAAGTATTAATCCTGTACCATACAATGTATCAACCATGTAGACAAACAATGTAAAACAACCCTATACCATATCACTCAATCATTCCATACACCATGTACCATAGGATATACCAAGCAAGTACCATTAATGGTGTACCTCAACAAAGTACACCATTGATGTGCCTCAAACATGTGCCAATGCCTCAACAAAATACCAAATACTTGCCTCAAGCATGCACCATAACATCATCAACATGAAACCCTAAAAAATTGCATATAAACATACATGTAAATCTATAATAGACCTAGTGTATGTGATCACAAACCTACAAACATTCCTCAACTTCAACAACAAGAGAATATTATCTTCATCAAACTTTACCTTAGTCTCACGGGACTAGTTTTTGGATTAGTCACAAACCCTAACTTTCAACAAGTATAACTCTGTAGTTGTAATTAGTAAAGGTATGAAAATTGTACCCAATATTATTCAATGTCTTCTCAACAATTCCTCCAACTTTTACTGCTTGGACCATCCTAGAAAATGAGTTATAGCAACAATGGTAGACCTTGTACAATTTTGTCTTATTATAGAGAGCGAATGAGTAGAGCATGCCACATACATAATATTTGATATATAGATATCAAAATCATAAAAAAAATAATGTGGACTGTACTCTATCCAATTCATTTGGTCTCACTAAATTTGGATCCTCTATGAAGAAGCTATGACTGTTTTACTCGAAACACCTGTTTGAGATTAGTTTAAGGACTAGCCCAAAACCCTATTTTCTAGAGAGTGTATCTCAGAAACTAAAATGACCCAAAAGATGAAATTTTTACCAAAAGTACCTTGACATTGCTTCCTAACCTCCTCCAATTATCACTATATGAATCATTCTAGAAAAAAAAGTTATAGCGTAAATGGTAAGATGGCCTGTAAATAACATACCTTAGAACACATCATCAAAATACTTCATCCTCCCTTGGATTTTCAGACTTATTTACTTTACCTTCCCTCTGAAATTCACCTCATATCTCCTTGGTTACCTTAGTTACTTATATATATTCAATGTACTCAATAGGTTCCAATGAGAGCTTCTTGAACTCTTATTTATACTTCCCAAGTGACTTCCTTTAGGGGCTACCTTGTAACTGTTTTACCCCTTTTCCTTATTCTAGGGCTAACCACTTTCTCATTGCAACTAAATTTTCCTTAATTATTGAAATAATAAATACTTTGTTGCAACTTATTTATCTTTAATTAGCTTCCTGTTTCAACCATTTTACCCATAATTAATTTCTTGTTCAACTAGTTTGACTATCAACCTTCTTGTTAAAACTACTTTACCCATAATTAATTTCTTGTTGCAACCACTTTGACTAGAAAATTTTTTGTTACAACTAATTTACCTATAATTAATTTCTTGTTATAACCACTTTGACTAGAAAACTTCTTGATGACTTTCCAGGAGCCTCTAGAATAATTAACTTCTGGTTGACATTCTATGGGATTCTAGATTATTCTTGAGGGTCCTCCAACTTGACAAGGCCATATCTCCCTAAACGTGATGAACCACATGGCATACCACATATCAAAGGAAATGAAACGACATGTACTATCCATATATGATAGTCTTACATGAAATTACACTATCCTTCATGTCCATTATTCCTCAACCAACTTCGGGTACCATAACCACACCTTTGGGGCTTCATGTAGTCTTCATCAAATGCACCCAACACATATGCTGACATCAACCACTCCATCAATAAAAAATAACTCACCATTAATCTCAAACACATCTCTAAGGCATATGGACTTCTCTAAGGGTTGAAATCAATCTCCAAGGGTTGACATCAATGACAACCAATTTCCCAACAAAAAAAATTTTCTTAAGGAAATGAATCCGTAACTGCAGGTTGCTCATTCTCCCTAGGAAACTCCGACATCAATTCAGTGAAAACCAAAGATTTTTTGGACTTAGAAGAAACGAAGTCCAAATCAAACTCTTGCAGAATAACAATCCATTTATTGTACTTTCCCCTTATGATACATCATGTCAAGATGTATGATATGGATTGACATCGACACCTACAATGGTTTTCTGTAATAAAATACAATGTCGTAGTATTTGAACAACATGAAAAACTGCCAAGGATAATTTATCAACATGCGAATATTTGAGTTCAGATCCAATAAAACCACGACTGAGGTAGTATATGACATGCTCTTGCAAGCTATCATCCTCCTGAACCAACACCATGCCAACTGTGGCTTCTTCTGCCACGATATACAAAAAAAGGTCCCTGCTATAACTTGGGGGACTAAGTAGAGGGGTAGACATAAGAAATTTCTTGAGCGTGTCGAAAGATTGTTGGGTGAACTCATCCCAAACGAAGGGAGCCCTTTTCTTTAACAAGCACATAAAGCCCTTGGTAATGTCAACATAGTTTGCAATAAAATGTTGAAGGAAATTCGTATTTCCTTGGAGACTTTGCAACCGACGAATATTTTGTGAGGGTGGAAACTAAATTATTTCCTCCACCTTTAATGGATCAACCATGATCCCTTTATTATATACAATTAAACCCAACAAATTCCTTGATACGACACATAAGATTCATTTATTTGGGTTTAACCGAATATGATAATGATGACATCTTTCAAAAATAAGTCTAAGGTGTGCTGGATGATCTACCCTCTTTCGAGAGCAAGCAACAAGGTCATCTAGATAAGCCTCAACAAAATTCTTCAAGTTTTGGAAGGAAAATGACATGGACTGCTGAAAAGTATCTCCAACATTTTTCAGACAAAAACTCATTTTAGGATATGCGAAAGTCCCCCAAGGACAAATAAACGCCATCTTGTGCTGATCCTCGGGCCGGATCAAAATTTGTTTGTATCCATAAAAAATGTCCATAAAGATGAAAATTTCACTTCCCGTGCACTCATCGATAATTTGATCGATGAAGGGTGTGGGGAAGATGTATTTTTGACATGCTTTGTTCAGATCTCGAAAATGCATACATATGCATATGGTCCTTTGCTTTTTGTCCACAAGAATGAGATTCAACACCCATTCAATGACAGGGACTGTGAAAATAAATCCCACCTTAAGCATATTTTCAAATTCAACTTTAATAGTTGGCACCTTCCTCAGATTAACTGGTCATAATTTCTGTTGAATAGGTTTAGCATTTTTGAAAGTGCGGATTTCGTGTTCGAAAATTCGAGGGTCTATGCTGGAATTTCCTCGTAGGACCAGGAGAAAACGTCACATAAATATTTGAACAAAGAGGTATATGTGAGGACCTCTTCAAGAGAACATTATGTGCCTATAAAAATAATCTCCACAACGTCAGGGGTTTTAGAAATGTTGATCACAATATTTTCCGATATTTTATCCATGTTCCCTTCAGCATATACACCGTTATTTTCTAAGGGGTTTACAGAATGATCAACATTTCTACTCACAGCTAACCGTAATTATCTTCTTTCCACTCACTTGATATTAGGGAGGAGGTACGAGATGAAAATTGTCATTGCGTAGGTCCAACTCCTTCCTAACAAGAGATTATTGTCAAGCAACACGTCGACTACTTCAACTTCTATGGAAATTGAATTTCCTCCTAACTGGACCATAAAAGAGGAAATAACCCCGTGCGGTCTAAAAGATCGTATGTCGAACATGATAAAAAGAGTGGGAGAAGGGGTAAGTTTTAGAGAGCCAATGGATTTCCAAAAGGACAAAGACATGACACACACCGAAGCGCCTTCATCAATGACAGTCCTCCCGATAACATGTCTTGCATACACGATGCTAATCTGGAAGGCTACATGATAAGGAAGGGGATGCATCACTTTAGTAGTGTTAAACTTCATAATGAGGCTCTTCACTTCAATAGAGTCAACAACCCCGATCGCGGAAAACAATGCGGCTCATTGCGAAGAAAAAATTTGGAGAAACTCTAAGGCATACATTACACAAGGCGTCTGAGCTAAGTCCTCAATGAAAGAGTAGTTGGGAGTAGGTCGAGCATTATGATTGTGTGATTCTCTTTTGTACATGCCTTTCGGTATGCGTTGCATTGTTTCCTTCTCAGATTTCTCTATATGGAGAGACCCTTGAGGATCCAAAGTTTCTTTTCCTTTTGATGTCGACTCAAGATTACTATAATCGTGGGACTGTTGGAGAAATTTCTATTTTCGGCGCACTAGTTCAGTGGGAGTAACACTACTTTAGTGGGAGTTAATTGACTAGTTCTATTTTAGAGTTTCTAATTTTATACCATCACTATTATGCATGCATTCCTAATTATAGGATGTCATTTCCTATATGAGTGAAGATCACTCACTCATTGATTATATCATAATATACATTGATTCTCATTATTCACATTGTATCTCTCTTCCTTTTCTTGACAAGCTTTGTTTGTGTATGCTTTAGCTAGGTCTCCTGTGTAGGTTTCCATGAAACACTGACATGGAACTATTTGAAAAATCCACCTTCTCTTCTTTTGTATGGTTAAAAATGTAAATGAATGGATACGATCCATCCGAAAAAGGTGCACTTGAGGTGCCCCCTTGCAGATTTGAAGTGGAAGAGCCCACCTACATATTTTACCCTTGTGGGAACACATTTTTCAGTAGAACAAGTTGTTGTTGTTTCTTTTGAAGTAGTTTTATCAGGTGATTAACCTCTTCCATTAGACAAAATTTATGAGTAAGGTGATAACCCTCACAAATATTTCACGTGAATTTCACCTTCTTGATCTCCTTCTTTTCCCCTCCAAATTTTGCATCATATTTCTCAGTTTTATTACCCCCACCTCCTTTATTATCCTTTTCCTTTTTAGCTTTCCCTCCAGGTTGTTGGGTATCTTTTAGGGTCATCGAATGTACAACATGAATGTCTGATGACTGGACGATGGGTATAGTTGAAGCATTTTCTTGACCGACCATAGACATATGAATAGACATCTGTTGCATCTCATTTGCGACTAGATCTGTAGAACTACTTTTAACGAACCTGACAATGTCATCAGCATGAGGTCCTGATTTCATTTTCACAGAATCGAAACTGGGTCATGGTGCATCCGGTATAATTTTGTAAAGGATCCTAGACTATGAATAGATCAAATCCAGTTTCTGGGCCCTGAAAAATCTCTTCTTCCTTGGAAAAGACTCCTAATGTGGATACATATTTAGAGATGACCGGCAACAAAGAATAACGAAACCACTCCAACAAGAATTCATGAGGAAGTTTGGCTTTAATCAACCTCTTCCATATTTTCCACTCTTTGATATGATCCAAGATATGAGTGGCCTTGTCCTGTTTTAGTGTACATAGGAGATCGATGCCGACATTGTACTAGACAAGAAGCTGAAAATGTTTTAGAAAACCCAATGCCAAATTGTGAAAAATGCGAAATGTTTCACCCTCAAGTTTGATGTACTAGTTCGCCTTGACTCCTGTAAGAGTTTGTTGGAAAAGGTGTAGACAAAATGAGTCATCATTTAACAAATTTTATGAACACCACAGATGAAAGGTTGTTACATGGTCGTCGAGATATTCACTAGGATTCTCTTCAAACTTAGGAATGTTAGATGGAAATTTGGTGGGAACTGGTGGCCATTTTGGATCATGACAAACCGGATCGTTCATGAGATTTGATAGGTATGGAAATTTTAACGTTGCAAGGAAAGGTAACCTCGATTGAGACCCATACTTATAGCTAGAGATGTTGGAAGTTCCGGGTTGAGGATTAGTCAAAAAATAATAACTTGGATTGGTATTGGCATCGAGTTGTCAGGAAGAGATTGTATATGGGCAAGATCTTTGGATGAAACCTTGTTGGCTTTGGTTAAATAAAGGAAAACCTCCACCCATTGTTCCCGAATGGAAACATAGTGGTTCCTCTTGCTAACCCCCCTTGCAAAGGAAAACCTCCTTGCATGGGGTTACTCTAATTGAGAAAGGAGTCTCCCTTTGATGACATCCCTTATGAAGAGAACGACACTTGCAGGGGATTCCATTGTCCTTGGAAGGGGTTTCCCCTTGATGAACCTACAGATATTGTAAATGGATTACTTCCAAACCCACCATATAACATGAATTGAGTCGAAGTAGATGGAATGCCAATAGATTGAAATCCACTGCCCATAGGACCACCCCATCCCGTGAAGGGATTAGGGATGGAAGATGGGAATAGAGAGGAAAGAGGGAGGAATATGACCTCTGACCCAAGGAAAATCTTGGTAGAGAATCAAAGAACTCCCTGTACCAACATTAGTGGCCCGGGACATTGACTGAGAACTAGTCAATACATTCTGTGTAATATACCAGATATAAAAAGTATGCAGAACAGAAATAAAATGCTAGAAATGGCAGAATAACAGTAATATAACCAGCATAATCTCCATAATAACACATAAATAATATAAGAACAACAACATAAATAACACTTTGATTCAGAAAGAAATGTTCATGGGCCTCTTCGAGGGGGCAACCTCCAGTCGAGCAACGCTCTATTACAATAATATCCAAGCTAGGGTTTTCATACCCTTGACCCTTATTTATACTAAATATGTCTATCAAGAGAAGCATCTAGAGAAATATCCTTCTAGAAGCGGAAGCTTCTATTAGGTCTTCTTACATTCACCTTATTCTATTTTATTGAAAGGCCTTATTAATATTGACCTTTATTACATTTGAATATATTGAGCTACCTATGTGTGGGTTAGGACCCTAACATGTCCGCCCCCTTAAAAACAACCTTGTCCTCAAGGATTGAAATGTGGAAACTGCTGTAGAATGGTAGTTGGTTCCCAAGTGGCATCTGCTGGAGTTGTATCTTTCCACTGGACTAGCACTTGATGGTTCGCTGATGCAGACGACACTCACACTGGTCCAAAATTGCTTCTGGCTGTAGCCAAAGGGATCCTTCTTCAGCTAACTCGGGAAGGTTGGTTTGAATTTGGCACCTAGTTCCAATCACCTTATTTAAGCATGAAACATAAAAAACAAGATGTAGCTTTGACTAAATGGGCAGAGCTAACTAATAGGCAACTTGTCCCACATGCTTGAGAACTGTATAAGGACCATAAAATTTGGGTGCCATATTTTGACACTACTCGGCCTTGAGGGAAGTTTGCTTGTATGGTTGCAGCCGCAGAAACACTTGATCCTCTTCTGCAAATTGACGTTCAGAGTGACCTTGATCTACTTGTTGCTTCATGTGATTCTGTGCCATGACCAAGTTCTCTTTAAGGGTACGAAGAATATCCTCTCGAACTGTAAGT
>JASDQU010254369.1:0-13942 GCA_032191745.1 Picea mariana | reverse complement strand
TATCACTACCAAGCCATGTATTTGACCATCAGTCCTCTAGTTGATCAGATCGTTCAATCACCTAAGTCGACTAGGTCAATCCAACATTCTATTAGTGTCCTCAGGTCAACCTATTTACTCTGATTCATTTCAGATAGAACATTTATTTGTGAAAAATAATTTGGCACTAGAATAATTCTTCATTAGTTGATGTCTTCAATGAAACAAATGCAATGAAGTTTGAATTTTAACAAACATTAATTAGTGCAAATGAAATGAAGTCTAACTCTTACCGAACATTAATTGGTGAAGTTACTCCTGAATCCTAATGCTATGGGAATTTTGTGGGCTATCAGAATTAAAAGACATTCGATGTGTAACCTCCAGTCATCATATTCTATGTACAACTCATTGATCGACATCCATAGCCACTAGTCGCCGAAAGTATAATTGCAAAGAGATTATTTAGCATAATCATAGAATTTATCAACCACATAGTTGTCTCCATCTATATCCATCGAATATATGTAGAACAACCTGATTCATAGTGAATATATTTTGTTTTCACGCTTGCGATTACCATAAGAAACTCCCATATGAATTGTTTTCGAGTGGGCCATATATTCATGGTTAGTAATCCAAGTTGATGGTCATCTAATCATAAATAAATGCACTCAATGTCCAAACTTCCCTCCTTCTAATTCACTCTCCCATGGATTCAGTCATTTCTCAATATGGTGAATCGATCTCATTTAATCTGGCAACAATGATGTATTTTGAGCCTTCACAATTCCGGGAATGAGATGAAGGATTACTATTGAATCCACACATTTGAATACAAAATTACTATAAATAATACGAATTCGTTGATGGTTGGGTACGAAAAAATTCCCTCGCCTGGGTCAAATTCCTTCTGTAGGGTCTTTGTCGATGTCAGCTCAGTCACTAAAGCATGTGAATTACTTGGAAATCTTTCTTCAAAATGTGTGTAGTATTTTTGACGTGATTTTCTACAATCATCTAACTCACTCTCCATGGAGGGAATCATCATATTCTTTCCACTAGAATACTCAGTAGAAAATAAATAGAAAGGTCCTCTTCACCTAAGCTCATTCTAACATAGGCTGCTCCAAGATATGATCTTATAGTTTGTCCCAGTGGTTCAAGTCACGTGGAAATGAAAACAAAGTGTTTTAGTTTACAAAATAAAAGGATGCATTCAAGAAGAGATTACATTAAGGAAAACACATCAAGGGACACAAGATTCTCAAGAAGTATTTGTGGGAAGGTTAATCAAATGCCTTTCTATTCCTTCTTCGTGAGTATATATACATAAGAGAAATGGTTGGAGAAGTTGTACCTACACCAACTAATCATTCATTTATTATTTTATCCCTTTATTACATATATTCTTATATTCACTTATGTATGATAGTATCTAATGTCTAATGTGTGATGGCTATTACAAGGAACTAAGAGGCCTCCCAACATCTTCCCCACACTCAATCCCTTTCTCATCCAGAGCAAGTATGCAAAAATGTCCTGGGTCTCTACTCCTGCAAAAATATCCTTACTGTGCATGAACCTTGCATACAAGTCTACATAGGTAAATGAAATGAAACAACTGCCAGCTGTATAGGGAGATACACACATACAAGGTTTGCCATGACTAGATTCAAAAGGCTCTGAGTGAATTCATATCACATATCTTGAATCTTCTATCTCCACACTTCCAATATTATTTTTCAGTTGAAGGGAGCCCATTACTTCCTACAACCAACTACAAAGTCTACTCCTCACAGGAATCGTTGGGGTGCTCTCTGGGGTTTCTCTAGTGATTTTTCGCTCATGGTTTTTTCTTTATGGAATCGATGAGGATCTATGGAGTCAACCAATTCTACCATTCCTCTACTTTCTTTGTCATCACCCAAAGAACTGTTCTATAACTTGTTTACCAAGGGGCTCAATCAATTCAAATGTGTGTGTCATCATCTTGTCTTTTTAGCTCTCGTGCGTCTTTTTTTCTGGAGATGTCTCTTTCTTGAATTCCTTTAGCCATTTCCAACATGTTCATCATCAATGCTCAATCATTTACTGTTTTGATATGCTACTCATCAAAAAATGTTTCTCTTCTACAAAAAATTCCTTCATGAGTACTCAATGTTTCAATGGAATATCCAATGTTTGTATGCTCATGCGAACCTCTTCTTTCATGCTGGTTATGTTTTTGTGTCTGCTTCCCATGAAAAATTCCCATGAAAATTTCTAGTATGGTTGTTCATGTCATCATCCTCATGATTGTGAGTTTGTCTACTTCTATTTCTCACATAATTATTTCTTTCATAGACTTTGCAATCTATTTCCTTATGACCAAAATTTTTGCAACTGAAACGATAACCGAGAAAAAGAGCTGATACCTAGTTGTAAAGGGTATTTTGAGGAAGAACCTCTTCTAAACTTGTCCTTATCTTTCTTGAATGAGATATCAATCTCTTGTTAGTCATGATTTCTTTCCTTGTTGTTGTCTCCACTATGGTGGGGGATTTTAAGAATATTTGCATAGCTTTCAAGATTCTCCTCAATTTCTTTGTTGGTGACTTAGTTCTTGCATTTTCTTCAAGAGTCTTCTAATTTTTGTTATAACTAAGGATTTTTTTTATGAATGGTGATATTTGATGACTCATAATGTTATATAATATTTTTTCACTCTTCTCAAACTTCAACCTTCTATTTAGATGATCAATTTTTTTTATCTAGTTCCTTTCTTAAGGAATCAATCTCAACCTTCAACTTCTCATAGTTTTCGTCCTTTTCTTTTAGCTGACTTGTCACTACTTATTTTGTCCTTTTTTCCTCTTCTAGTTCTTTTCTTAGTGACAAATTGTTTTCTTCAAGTCTCTCACTGCATTGATCCTTTTCTTTTAGTTGTCTTTCTATCAATTCATGTGTTACTTCTGCCTCTTTAATTTGGACTTTAATTATTTTTTCTTTCTCTTCAAGGCTTTGTAACTACTACTTATTCAGTAACATATTCTCTCCTTTAATCTTTGTTATTTCATCTTGATCACAAATAGGTTCTCCTTTATGTTCAACTATCTCATATTCATACTTTTGCAATTCATTTTTCAGCTTTCTATTCTTTTATTTGAGTCTATCTATTTCTTCTAAGGCACATATGAATTATGCTTCAAGATCCACTTATGTTTCACTATAAGTGTCATCAAAAGAGGTGTTTTCCTCATTGGTATATAGATTCTCCTTCTGTCTATGGGGTTTTCCTTTCTTCTCACTCTTATCATTTTTGGAATCATCTTTTTCATTACTCTTTCCAATTTTTTAATAAGGGCATTCAGTTTCAAGGTGTCCTACTTGTTCACAATTAAATAAAAATAATGCACCTTTGTATTTTAGCATGTCTAAGGCTCCTTGTTTTACATGAAGATATTTTATCTTGTCCCAAAGATATTTGGATGATGTGCATTGTCCCACTTTGGATTTTTCAGAATCCACTAAGCCACTCAAAATGGCATTCATGGACATTGCAATTCTTTTACATGCCTCCTTTATAGTTGCATTTGTTGATGGATTTATTGAGGGTGTAATCAGTGACAATTGTTTGCAAGACATCATACCCTAGTTCTTATATATGTATCTTCATTCTTTTTCTACAGATTATATAGTATGTTCCATCAACATATATTTTGGCATACGGTCCATGTATTCTACAAGTATTCACCTTCCATTTGTTAGACTATTTCTGAAGGAAACTGCTCTAATACCAATTGTTAGAATATACACTAATATTGAGAGGGGGGTTAAATCAGTATTAGACATATTTTACCACTTTTTCTCTTTACCACTTTAATTTATCATTACATAATCAATGATAATCAATGCAAAGTATTAACCATATCAACATAGATCAACACAAAGGCATAGTACACAAATATTCAATGTGGAAACCTAAATAGGAGAAAACCATAAAAATTTCTTTATAAGATCTTGTAGTCACCAACCTATTGTTACAATGTTTGAAGGAACCAATCAGTTGGATACACCAATCTCCTTGACTGAGCAACAACTCAATAATAAGGTTTGCATGCACCAACATGCTAGAGACACCAATCCCCTTGGATGAGCACCAACTCAATGGTAATGTTTGTAGGAACCAACCTGTGAGAGACACCAATATCCTTGGATGAGAATCAAATCATATCTTTCTGTAGGCACCAACCTACAATTGAAGTACTTGTAGGAACCAACATGTAGGAGAAACCAATCCCCTTATCTTAGTACCAACTCAGCCATATCAATTTACTATAAACATCAATTTCTTCAAACTATCAACAATACCATATTACCACTTCCCTTCAAGATTTCATTGGTAAAAATATGTTTCTCTATTTATGCTAACATGACACTTTCATTCTGTACAAATATAGAACTTCCTTGGACCTCCCATCCACCCTTCCACATCCATATCTTCCTTTCTTCCATTCTCTTATTTTCCTCAGACCCGTAATCCTAATAAATTCTCTTACTCATTCATACTCTTCCACTCTCTTGGTTCTGCAAACTCATAGTTCCTCACTCTATAAAATTTTCCACATCATTCCACTCTCTCGATTATGTAGACTCAAAAATCGTCACTCTCTCACTATTTTCTCACTTACTCTCATACTCGAGAGCCTATGACTCCCATAGCTCCACTTCCCTTCCAATTCTCTTACACACACACACACACTCCTTCAAAATGATCTTGAAATCATTATATATGCAATCCCATACACCAAGGATCTGTCCTCAACAAAATTGTGTTCAATAAGTTGGCTCCAGGTCCCTCAATTCTCCATCAAATTGGGATGCAAAAACGTCCATGAAAACTGGTATCAAATTCCTTTTGTCACATGCGATTTCCTCACAAACCATTCAAAAAAGAGCAACACAACCTTGATTCTTAGCATCCATCTGATCATTTCTTCAATTAAATATCAATTGTTGATCTCATTATGTTCACTAGTTTATCGGGACCACCGGGGCTTGAAACACACGATGCACCCCTTAATTCTCAACAACCATCTAATCAAGTCCTTGATCAAATCATGACTGTTGACTCTTGTTTTTCCACCAAAATAGGTAGTTCTAATATTTCTTTCTCTGTTGTTAATTTCAATAGACATGTAGAATAGGCCCTTTTGAAGATTCAACATGCATTTATGGTCCATCACTGCCTAATCCCAGGTGCTAATATATTTATTTCATTAATCCTATCATACGCAGGACAAAGAATATTTTCTTGGTGATTTTGTGAATCTGTTGGTAGAGGTGATCCAGTAGTTGAACAACTAGCTTAAGTAGACATGTATCATAAATAATGAATTAACATATGGGAAATATTCATGCATTTCAATGAAATACATACCACCCTCCACATATCTATGAAAATCCTTGTGGTTATGAAATACACCTCGACAACGATTTTGAGTGAAGAGATTTCACACTCAATAGGGAAGACTAATTCAAATACATTAATGAGTTGAAAAGGAGAGAAGAATGTTGCAGTCTTAACTGAGGTTCGGCAAGCCCATAATGTCAGATATAACATCAAATGACAATTTGATCTAGTTGAATTGACTGTCCTTCTCAATATCATTTTGAAGGATTTGTTAATGAATTAAACCTGACTGTTATCCCGAGGATAGTACAAAGACGAGTTCTCCTATATAAAACCTAGTTTTGATGCTAACTATGAAATATTGTGATTCTAAAAGTGACTTCCATGGTCAGTGGCAATTTCTCTCGGAACCCCAAACCTCGCAATAACTTGATTGAAAATGAAAAGTGAGGTAATTTCAACATCATTTGAAAATGATGACATGGTTTCACCCCACTTAGTGAAGTATTCCACGACCACTATGATGTAATGATGCCCCCTAGACAAATTTGGGTGGCATGTCATAAAATATTCCTTGAAGGGGTCGACAGTAATGATGGGAAACATGGGAGTAAGGTGTGTGTGCATCTTCTTTGTAAAAACTTGAAAATGATGGAATGTATCAACTACCTCAATACAATCCTTAAAGATCATAGGCCAAAAATAATCGGTGTGAAAACTATTATGGGTTGTTGCCAACCTTGATAGATGGATGCCAAAAACTCCACCATGACATTCATTTAATACTACTTCTTCCTCTTCATGAGTGAGGCAACAACAAAGGATCAAGTCTACCCCTCATTGATACAAAGTGTCGGTGATAATGAGATATTTTTTATCCATATGACAATTTTTTCATCGCTTATCTCCTGAATAGTACAGGGGAAACTTCAAATTCTTGAGATATATAACGATATCTCCATACCAAGGGTTAGATAAAGATATGATGAAGATGTTCTCATCATGGAACGAGTTTATGACTTCACCCTCTTGATTCTCAAATGGAAACTTTGACATTGATTTGACGAGACCAAATATTTCTTAGATTTCACTGAGGAAAAATCCATGTCGAATTCTTGAAGCACCACAATCCATTTGTTGTACTTCCCGCTAACAATTCACTATGGAAAAACATATTCTAATTTATTGACAATGGTGGAAACGGTTGTCTTTTGCAAGATAATGTAATTACAAAGACATTGAACAACATGAAATGCTTCCAAGGACAATTTATTGACATGAGAGTACTTAATCTCGTGACCCAAAAAAGCGTGACTCACATAGTAGATATTGTGCTCTTGGAGCTCATCATATTCTTGAACCAGGACCATGCCAATCAAGGATTCAGCTACCAAAAAATATAACAAAAAATATCTATTATAGTTAGGAGGACTAATCAAAAGGGTTGAAACCAAATCCTTCTTTAATGCATCAAAAGAGCGTTGTGTTGCTTCATCCCAATAGAATGGGACCCCATTTTTCAAAAGGTGCATGTATCCTTTCATGATATTGGCATAGTTAGGTACAAATCATCGAAGGAAATTTTCCTTTCCTTGTAGGCTTTGAAGTTGTCGTATTTTACGCAGCGGAGAAAAATAAGTGATTTCCTCAACCTTTAAGGGGTCAAACATGATTATTTTTGTTGAAATGATGAATCCCAAAAGACGTCTAGAATTCACGCAAAATATGCACTTATGAGGATTCAATTAGATTTGGTACTAATTCCACCTTTCAAAAACAAGGTGGAGGTGTAACAAATGTTGACCACTTTTTCATGAATGAGCTGTAAGATCATCTAAATAGGCCTCCACTATTTGCTTTAAATCATGGAAGGAAAACATCATGGCCTTATGAAATGTGGCGCCAATGTTTTTAAGGCCAAAAAGAATATTATTATAAGTGAAAGTACCCCATGGACAGATGAAAGTTGTCTTGTGTTAGTATTTTGATCGGATCTCAATCTGTTTATAACCTGAAAAACCATCCATAAATGAAAATATTTCACTTCTCACACACTCGTCTGAAATGTGATCGATAAATGGGGTTGGGAAGTTGTCTTTCAGACAAGATTTTTTTAAGTGCTACAAATCCATACATACGTGAATCGTGCCTTGCTTCTCATCAACCCGAACTAGGTTGGAAACCCATTCCATTAAAAGAATTGGATAGATGAATATGGATTTGAGAAACTTATCTACCTTGGATTTGATCATTGTTTTCTTCCTATGATTTACTGGTCACAAATTTTGTCGAACTAGTTTGACATTCTCATAGCTTCAAATCTCGTGTTGAGATATCCAAGGATCTATGCCAGGCATTTCCTCGTACAACCAAAAAAACAAATCTTGAAACTCTTTAAAGAGCATCTTATACTAAAAAATATCATCTTGAGAGAAATCCACTCTAATGAAGATGTTTTAAATGATGTCAAGTTTCTCAGAAATTTTAATCATGATAGTTTCCAATATATTTTCCATATTCCCTTCAACATAGAAACCATGCCCGATTAAGGGGTTCACTATCTGATCGACACTCTTACTCACAGATGACTTAAATTATCCATTTTCCATACGAATGATATTGGGGAGGAAACACGATATATGATGCATATCCTCCCATGAAATTTTGGATCTAGTCATTTCCTCAATGATAGATTCATTTGAGGGAAAGACAATGTCAATATAGTCCTGGGAATTTGAATAATTTTAAGCCCAAATAGGCTCAAGAAAAATATTATCCTCCTCCATCAATGAAGGTGTTTGATTGGGGTTTGTAGTGGTCTGTTGTATATCTTGGTAAGTGACCTCAACCATAGACAAAGATATGGACATCCAGATGTAAACGTGGTCTTTACTCACATCACATGACAAGGGTAGTATCCATGGATAATATAAATATGATTTTCTAAGCAAAGTGACTCCCAAAGTGAAATACAGTGGAATTGAACTTTGATAGTCGATCGGGGTGGAACAAATATATGAAATCAGTGCGAAAAAATCAAAATATCCCATGAGAGAAGGATACATCTCACAACCGACACTCTTAATTGTCATCTAAGAATTTTTGATCCACAAAAATGTGGTTCATAGATTAGTCATGGACTCAAAAATGTTGGAATACACATGGTCTATGGTTGCAATTCTTCTCTCATGGGGAAATCATATAATGCAAAACATCGACGAGATGATCATTTCCATGGCATATGACCAACTCCTCCTAAGCAACAAATTTTAGTCGAGCGACACATCGACTACTTCAACCTCTACATAGATGGATTTTCTTCCTAACCTAATTGGACAAGAAGAAATAATACCATGGTGTCATAATGATCATCCATCGAAAGCCATCAAGAGAGTCAAGGAAGAGGTAAGCTCTGTAGAACCAATAACTTTCCAACAAGACAAGGAAATTACGCACATTAAATCCCTGATATCAATGATGGTCCTCTTGATTAGATGATTATTAGAAATGACATTAATCTAGAAGGCCACATGATAGGGAAGCCAAGTCTTGACATCAGTGGCATCAAACTTCATTACGAACTAACTAGTAGAATCAGGGGCTCTTATAACAGACAACAATGCAGAGAAACTTTGGAGTACTTCCAAGGTAGACATTACACACGGTGCTTAAGCCAAGTTTTTGACGATAGAGTAGTTGGGGGTGGATCTAGCATTAGGTTTGTACGTTGTTCATTTATATACACCATTAGGTATGCGCAACACTACCTCTTTCTTAGGTTTCTCTATCTGTAGAGGTGAATAATCCTCTGGATCCTTTTTTCTTTTATCTGTCAACTCTGGGTTATTATAATCACGATTTCTAGTAAAAAATTCAATGGTACCTAGCTTCTTATGACTGAAAATACTCATGAATCCTTGGTATCCATCTGTCTAGGGTGCATTTGACATGCCCCCTTTCTGGTTGAGGTTGGAAGAACCACCCTACAAGTTCTACCCTTGTGGGAAAGGGTTGTTCAACACAGCAGGTTGTTCTTGTTGTTGTTTCAAATTCATAAGGCATTGGCATTCTTCCATTTGTGGGAATTGATGTGCAATATGATCATCCCCACAAATATTATAAGGGAAATTCACCTTCCTTTTAAAATCTTTTTCCCTCTCATTATTCTTACCATATTTTTTATTATTTCCCTCACCACCTTTCTTTCCCTTGCATTTCTTGTCTCTAGGATGATGAGGTCCCTTCTAAGTCTTCGAGTGCATAGAATGTACATCCAATGATTGGATAGTGAGGGTGGTCGAGCTAGGGGCCGTACTAGCCATAGGTTGTTTCATAGCCAAGTTTTGCATCTGGTTTGTGACTAGATCTGCAGATTTACTTTGTGTGGAGCCCACAATGCCATCGAATGTGGAGATGACTTTGGATTTTCCAATTCAAGAGTGTTAGAAAAACAGGACCACGAAGCAATAAAATAAAACAAATGCATAAACAAAACACAGAAGACACACAATACAAGAGAGACACAGATTTACGTGGTTCACCTAGTGTGGGCTACATCCACCAGAGAAATTGCCAGGTCCTTCCTTTATTATTATCTATCAAATGAAGGGATACAACCTACAACAAAACCCATTGTAACTTCCTCTTCTTTCTCTCACAGTCTCCTCTCTCGGAATACAATATTCACCATCATACATAGCCGCAATACATTTCCCTCATAAAAGAGGGTTGCCTTCTAGGGAAAAAAAACATAACATAATCTCTACCGTTAGATCTGCGACCTTATAATTAACAGTCCAGATTTAAAATGAAATTACAATATACTTTTACAAGGAAATTTTTGCTTTGGGGGCTTCACCCCCGAACCCCTGCTAGGGACCCGCTTTCCCCTAGACCCCCCAGCCGGGGGGATAGCCCCCACGTACCCTGCAGAGGGGGTACCCCCCCTCTGCACTCCCCCGCGTGGAAGAGTGTACATACTTCTGGGGTGTAAATACTTCATGGGGTATAAACACGGTTGAAAGAAAGGACCTCTGAATCAGCAAGATAATCAGGCTCCACAACCAACAAAGAGTATACCTCGACACATATGGAATAATATAATAGATCATGCTATATTGAGATTAAATAATCTCTAACTTTTTCACCCTAAATTTCTCTTGCTCTTCTGAAAATACTCTTGAAGTCCCAATGTCCTTTGAAATATACCAGAGTAAATATTTCAAGAACAACTCAAGGAGAAACTCTGGTGGAGCAATTTCTTTAATCAATCTCTTCCATCCCCTCCATTCCCAAATGTGATTGGAAATGTGTGTAGATTTGTCCTATTCAAAGTTGGCTAGAAATTTTGTACTTCCATCATACCAAACAGGGAGTTGGAAGTGGTTAAGGAACACCATGGATAAGTCACCAAATATGGTGTATCTCAACCTATCTAGTTCTATGTACTAATTGGAAACACCTCCAGTCAGAATGCGTTGGAACAGATGAAAGTGAATAGAGTCATCATTCAGTGAATTAGATGAACACCACAAATGGAATGTTGTCACATGGTCCTATGGATATTCACCACTTTTTTCGTTCTAATTTGGGTATGTATGAAGGTAACTTGGTTGGGACCACAAGCCATCCAGGATCAAGACGAATAGGTTCATTCATAAATTTAGATAGGTATGAAAAAAGTAGTGTTTCCAGAAATTGTATCCTAGGCTACGATATTGAGTGATTATCACCCTAAAAAGATGACCCTGGATTGTAACTGGCACCAGGTTTCTAGAAAGAGTTCATAGAAGGACCAGGGATTTGGATGAAACCTTGTTAACCCTAATTGAATAGAGGAAAACCTCCACCCATCTGTTTCTTCAAAGGAAAATCAGGATCACCCCCAACAGACCCCCCTTATGAAGGAAAGACTCGAGGCATGGGGTTAAATTGACCGGGAAAGGGGTTGCCCCCTTATGACATTCCTTGCATGGGATTCCAATGTAGTTGGAGAGGGGTAACCCCCAACAATTTCCCTTGTGAGGATAAATTTCCTTGCATGGGAACAAATTAACCTTGGAAGGGGTTTCCCCCTACTAAAACTAAAGACAATGTGAAACGATTACTCCCAAACCCACCATATAATGTGAATGGGGTCAAATTGGATTGCATAATAGCCGAATGAGATCCAATACCCATAGAAAGAACCTAGCCCCAAGCAGGTTTCATCCCGAAAGATGGGAACGCCTTTCTCCTGACGAATGCAGATGACAGAGGAATGTGACCTTTGTCCCAAGGAATGATTGGTAAGGAGCCAAAAGTACCCTTGAACCAATGGGACATTGACTGAGAATAAGACAATGTGTTTAGCACTTCCATCGATGACATACTATATGAATTTTTTTATTTATTTTTGTTATAGAGATGCATATGCAATCATGGCTTGAGTGGGACCAACAAATAATGAAGAAAAGTTATTGGTCGGAGCAACAACATTTAACTAACTTACAACAGTCATTTGACTAGACACATTGGGAGGAAAGATCCCTCCAGTGACAATCACCGTGTTTGAAAACAAATGTATTCCAACAAAGGACGAACACCTTTAGTAACCACTCACACAACTAGATCAAAGATCAACACATCGATGTTTTGACATGGTAAAACTGCTACAGGGAAACATCCACGAACCTAGCCAACGCAACCACTTGGGGAAGTTTATTAATGAAAAAGAAAAATATTACAGAGAGATTTTACAAGATATTTTCTCACAATCGTTGTTGGCACAGGGGCAGACCCAAGGTTCAATTCTACAAGAGCACACCAACACAACCCTAACTACCAGCCCTTTCGGAAACACCTGCGAAGTAGATGAAGTATCACCCGAGGTAGCGGCAGGGGTGGTTGCAAGACTCAGGTGTCTGCAACCTTAGTTGGGACACAGATCTGTGATTATATCTCTTATAGAGCATTGAGCATCGATAATTCATCAATATTCAAACCTTATTATACTTCGCAGATAGTATAGAGCATCGCAACATTCATTTAGATCTAAAGGATTTCAGTACTTAACAAAAGAAAAATAGATCAGATCCAATAGATTAACACTAAGCATCTTCATACATATCGGATCTACTATTCATGCACATCTAACGGAGCACAAATCATAAGTATATCCATCTAAATACATCTAAGCACTTAGCAAAAGCAGAGATAAGCACATCGAGTCAAAGAAAAAGGCATAACACATAGGATTTACATGGTTCACCCCCACCCTGGGGCTATGTCCACCAACTGGTCTTCTTTATTATCGTTGTCCAATCGATTACAAGCACATAGTCGTAGAAATACTTACTTTGCATAGGAAAAAAGATCTACGCAGCTCGCTAGATCCTTCTTCCTTTCCTTTTAGCATAAAGCCTTCTATATCTTCACATAGAGAATTGCACTAAGCTCTGCAAGTCTATATAGAATGAGCAAAAATATCATTCACACAGATCCCTTCTTGGCACTTAGCCTATATCACATAGATACAATACCATCCCATACAATCCTCTATTAGATTCCTAGATGTCTATTTATACATTTACAAAAGTGGTCTCAAACATGGGTAAAACCACGGGCCGACATCCGTTTCCCATTACATATTCTAAAAACCCAAAAAGGGATGCAAAAGTGGATTGAGATCCCATGATCTCTGCTTCATCTGGCGCTCCATATTCGACATTCTATTGAAGTCCCAAAAATGGTCAAATATGACCAAGTGTTCCCAAAACTTGGTCAAGGGACAACAGGCCCCCAACAATAACCTGTGACTCTTCTCGAGTCACTCTGGTCTGAGCAATTCTACCCTGAACGCCTCGAGCTTGGATTGAGCTTCCTCAACCTACTGCAATGCTATGACCTCTTGCTCAGTGAAATCCTAGATGAGTGTGTCATTGTCTAGTCCTTCTAGGGGTTGTTTTATTGTGATGATGACCTTGGCTTTCAACTTCAGTGAACAGTTGACATGCCTTCTCTTACATTGGTTGAAGTCATTGAGAGACTTCCAACACTTTAGTATAGATTGTGTGGATCTATTGTTGGGTGGTGCATTGCTTGTGAAACCTCTTCATCCTTTGGACTGGTGACAAGGCCTTCAGCTGCGCTTGTAACATATCTGCATGCTTCTTTTCTTCTTGGAGCTGTGACTCCAATGCTTTTAACTCTGGATTCTCTGTGAGGTTTTCATACGTCTGAGTACTCCTAGATCTCAGCTGCTTGCATTCCAAAGCAATGGCTTTCATTCTACTAACTGTGCTGTGAGAAATTGCCTCTCTTAGGTCTATGACTTCTTGAGGAGTCTCGGGAACAGTGCGAAGCTCCAGGTCTGCGATGCGCTACTGAAGCTGCTGGATCACTTCTTCCAATTGTGCCACCTACTGTGTAATTCATTCTTAATCTCTCAGTTCTATGACAGTCATAGAGTGAAGTGCTCTGTTGAACTATTCATTTACTTCTAGTTGCTTTGCGATCAATTGCTCCTTGATCTGTTGTAACTCTGCTTTCTCTTTGTCCCACTGTGCTTGAAAAGTAATTTTTTCTCAT